>PVKS010001229.1:0-149047 GCA_004027875.1 Aplodontia rufa
GACTTCTCACCAGAGGACATTGATCAAGCCAATGAATACATGAGAAAGTGCTCTAAATCATTAGTAATCAGAGAAGGTCATATTCTTTACTCAATCTACCTCTACCAATTCAAATGCTAGTCTTCTCCAGAAATACTCACACATGTATACCCCAAAATAATGTTTTATAACCCAACTCATCATTCCTTAGCCCAATCAATTTGACAGATAAAATTAAACATTGCAAGGCATAAATAAGTTGCATTCATTAAGGAAGAAAGAAATGGTATTAGAATGATGGTACCTGCCCTGTGTTTTCAGAGTTTAAACAGGAGTAAAAAATAGTGGAATGCATCAAATGAATACATACACTTCACTTTTCCTTTTCTCCATTTCCTACCTAACCTAAAGTAAAACTTCCTCAGTAAATAGGCATTTATAAGCATGTATCCAACTGCATGAAATAAATCTACAATCGTACAGTCAAGAAAAAAACAAGACTAACAACCCAAAGAGAAGTCAGGAAAAGGAATATCTTAAAAGATTACCAGAACAATGTGAAATACAATGATATTAACATAAAAAGTTTCTTACAGATCAAAACAGACATCTTCTCTTCAAGAAAAAAATGACCTAAATTTATGGCATGAAAATTATCACCCAAATAATAATAAACATGTAAACTATACTTAACTGTCATCTTTATTTTTATAGATCTTAAGATCATCTCAGATAAAATAATTACTGATTATTTGAGAAAATAATGAAAATATTTGCAGGTTACCACTGACTTAGACAAAGGAAATACTGTAAATAAGGCATTCACTAACTGTACTAAATACTGATTTTCTCCCGAAAGAGAAAGACAAGTAATGTCAATTACATATTTGTGAAATTTATTTCCATATAAAAGTTAAGAAGTTTTCTATCTAAATCTATACATCATTGGAATGAAGCATCCATTTAAAAGGAAAAATCATCCCAATAATCATACTTAGGTTGTACAATAATAGACTTATTGATGAACTTTGCAATAGTATCAAAAGTGTTTAAATTGTAATTTTCTATACAAATGGTAACAATATACATTTTAAAAAATGACAGGAAAGAAGTTAAAGAATGCACCATGATTTTGGCAAATGATCATCAAATGGATCAATCATATGACAAAGGTATCATGAAACAGTTAATTAGATACAGGTTTAGGATATGGCAGAGGGAATGTATAGCATATGAAAAGAAGTTTTCATATGCTATTAAAAAAGTTAGCATACTTTTTGAATTTTGATTTTCTGGGTGGTTCCCCTTGTCATTTAATGAACTATTATATTTCATTTCTGAATAACTGAGATTAAAGCATTCAATTACAGCTTATGAATTACTCCAAATGCTATTCAGAATTTAAATGTGATAGCCAGTATCTCATTTTTAAATGTCTAATAAATGACTTTATGAATAAATAAACAAGTTCATATACCCCAAACAGTAAACCATTTGTAAGCCCCCCATCCATTCATTTATTAAATAAATATTTACTGATCTACAAAAGTTGGGCACTGTACTAAGTGACAGCCTAAAGAGGACTCCCACACCTTATGCCGCCATGGAGTTCACAAAATGGTATGGAAGCAGGCACCAAGCAAACATTTATTTGTCATTAAGGCTCAAGTGAAATAAACTGTGGAAAAGAACAACAAAATAAAGAAGTGAGGAGATCCTTTAGACAGGGAGGTCAGCAAAATCTCACAGAGAAGGTATCATTTACACTAAAACCCAAGAGATGAGGAGCACACCACACACATAACATAGAGAGAAGCATTCTGAAGAGTGGAAATAGCAAATACAAATGCCCTGACTCAGAGAGGAAAGTCAGCAATGGTAAACATAGTGAGCAAAGGACAATGTAGTTACAGATAAGGTAGGAAAGATGGACAACTGCCAGATTCTAGAGGGCCTTTCACAATCAAAATAGGAAGGTTGCATTTTATTCCGCATGCAAGTAAAGTATTTCACATTGAGGAGTGGTATGAACTGATTTACATTTTTAGTAAAGACCTATGCTCTGTGGAAAATAAATAGAATTGCTGGTATGGTTTCTGCTATGGTTTGGATATGAAGTGTCCCCTAAAAGCTCCTATGTTAATGCACAAATGTTCAGAGGTGAAATGATTATATTTGTGAGAGCTATAACCTAACCAATACTACCTAGTTTGAATGAACAGAGTGTTAACTGCAGGTGGGTGGGAAGGGGCTAGAGGAGGTAAGTCACCAGCACATACCCTCAAAGGGTGGCTCTCTCCCCTGTGGCCCTTTTCCACTGGACTCTCTCTGCTTCTTGGACACCATTCGTGCAGCAGTATTCCTCCAATTACACTTCTCCCATGGGCCCAGAATAACAGAGTTGGTCCATCAGGGACTAAAGATCTAAAACCATGAACCAAAATAAATGTTTCCTCCTCTTAGTCACTCTTGTCAGGTATTTTGGTCACAGCAATGCAAAACAGACTAATTTAGAAATTGGTACTGAGAGTTGGGGTCATTATGGTGATCCTGACCATGCGGTTCAGAAGACTTTGGGACTGATTTGTGGGAGGAATTTATAAATGTCTGTAGATTCAGGGTAAAAAAGCTTCAGAATGTGTAAGTAGAGCTTAATGGGAGACTCTGGTGAGCGTTCAGAAGACCAGATTGTAGACAATAAGGACTGTGCTCACAAGGTTTCAGAGGAGAATGAGGATTCTAGTGGAAACTGGGCTAAAGGCTACTTATGCTACATTCTGGCAAAGAACTTGTTTAAATTTGGCCCATATCCAGAGACTTAATGATAGGCTGAATTTAAACATGATGGACTACTTTTTCTGGAGGGAGAAATTTTAAGGGAGCACAGCATTCAGGTGGTGCAGTAGAAATTGCCGGTTGCTTTTATCCAGATATACTATGAGAATCAGTAACAGAAAAAAGAACTTGCCCAGCATGCATGAGTACATGGGTTCAAAGCCCAGCACCTACATACATAACTAAGTGTCAGAGCAATGAAAGCCATGTGAAAAATTCAATAAAAATTGATTTTCTCTCCCTCTCTCTCTACCTCTCACTGTCTTTCTCTCTAAAAATAAAGAAAAAAAAAGAACTTGCTATTTGGCTGGAAAGATGTGCTTAAACACATGAAAGGTGTGGTTGTGGAATAGATTATAGCCATGAAAGAGATGCTAAGTACTCTACACAGAAACAACAGGAAAAGTGGCTTGATTTTGAGAGCATCAGGGACACAATCATGCCTATTCTACTGTGCTCAGCGACCCAGACACTCAGAGGTCACAGCAGCCATAATTCAGGGAGCTCATATACTAACCAAGCTAACAGCAGAACTGGGCATCATCCACATGGTGCTGTGGTGCTGATTCTGCAAGAATTAGGATACTGGAGTTAAGGGGTCAGAAGACTACCATCAAGATTTCAAGATTTCAATGGATGGCCTGAGAATCCAGGCAAATTGTAAGAAGATCAAAAATCTTGAAGACTGCCCTGGAAAGAATGATGTGTAAAGCTGTAAAGGTGAAGGCAAACTGGAATGGAGACCCAAAGAAATAAAAGATGCTAGTGAAATCCATTTTCTGCTAAGAAAAACTGCTGGCCCCCGAAAGAACCAGGGTAAAAGAGAGCCCATGTGTGCTACAATCAGTAAGGCCAAAAAGGCGGGGCTGCCTAAGCCCTTTGGAAAGCACATCTCACCACCATGGGCTCTAAATGCTACAGAGAATCACTGGACCTGTTTTTCTAGCTAGGTCCCATTCTTGTTTTGGTCCCATCCCTCCTTTCTGTGCCCTTATTCCTCCATTTTGGAATAGTAATGCTTTCTCTGTGTCACTTATATTAGATACATATGACTTGCTTTGGTAGCCAAGAGGTTGTCTTGAGTCTCAGATGAGACTTTGGACTTGGAATTAAGGGGTAATGCTGGAACTGTTAAAAATATAGACTTGGTGGCTAAGCAGTTATGGTGCTTGCCTGGCATGTGCAAGGACCCCAAGCTCAAACTCCAGCACCACATACACAGCCAAGTGTCAGAACAATTAAAGTCACATGAGAAACTAAATAAAATTGATTCTTTCTTTCCCTCTCTCGCTCTTTTACCATCCCTCTCTCTTCAAAAAAAATATATATAAAGACTTACGGAAATGAACTAAATGTGTTTTGCACTGTGAGATTAGCATGAACTTTTGGAATCTGGGGGAATGTTTGGTTCAGGTATGAGGTACCCCCCAAAGTTCCTACATTAATGTAGGAATGTCTGGGGAATGAGGAGGATGAACTGAGAGAGTTGTATCCTAATGAGTTCATCCTAGCTTGAATGAACTTGGTGGAAACTATAGGCAAGTTGGGCATAGCTGGAGGAGGTAGGTCACTACAGGCTTGTTCTATAAGGGTTTATCTTCCCTATAGTCTCTTCTATATTTCTCTTTCCCATTCCCTTTCCCTCCTCTCTCTCTCTCTCTCTCTTTCTCTCTCTCTCCCCCTCTCCCTCTCTTGCCATACCCAGAGCATCTTCTCTGTCACACCCTTCTGCTGCCTCATCTTGGGTCCAGAGCAATGGAATTGGCCCACAATGGACCAAACCTCTGAAATCCTGAACAAATATACACTTTTCCTTTCTAAGTTGTTCTTTCCAGTAATTTTGTTCACAGAGACACAAAACTGATTAACACAGATTCTTAGCTGTTTTGGTTACCATGAGACTTTGAGTCTTCTAAAGCCTACTACTTTGGTTGGAATGTCTGTCCTCTCCAAAACGCATGTTGAAATTCAGTGGCACTCCTAACACTGTTACAAAGTAGAACCTTGAAGAGTTCATTGAACCATGAGGGTTCCACTCCCACGGGCCAGACTGAAATTCTTTGCTTGTTTGGTAAACCCAAATTTCTGAATATGGGTAAAATGTATATGTGTGTATATATTTTCCACATAAAAGGGTAAGTTCAGCACCCCCTCCTTCTCCCTCTCTTTGCTCTTCCACCATGTAACGATGCAGCTAGTAGGCCCTCCACAGAGTCAGCTTCCAGAACAAAACAAAACAAAGACACTTCAAAATCCTCTATAGTATAATACATTTCAATACATAAAGTAAAACATATAGAATTACAAAGGAAAGTAATTATCAATGGCACACTGAAAACCTGGAATTTGAAATGCTCCAAAATGTGAAATTTTTGAACACATGACATGACACAAGTGGAAAATTCCATATCAGATGTACTGTGACAGGTCACAGGCAAAACAGAGTCATTCTAAAAATATTGCATGGAACTATTTCAGGGTATCTATAGAAGGTATATATGAAAAATAAGTGCATTTCATATTTAGAATTGGGTTCCATCTGTAAGATATCTCATTACGTATGTATAAGTATTTAAAAATCTGAAATCTAAAACACTTCCGGTTCAGGTAATTTGTTGTTGTTGTTGTTGTGTGTGTGTTTTTTATTGTTGTTTATTTATTTTTGTGGTATTAGGGATTGAACACTGGGGCACTTAACCCCTAAGTCACATACCCAGCCCTTTTTAGTTTTTATTTTAAGACAGTGTCTTGATAAGTTGCTCAAGGCCTCACTAAGTTGATGAGATTGACTCTGAAATTATGATCCTCTGGACTTAGCCTCTCAAGTTGCTGGGATGACAGGTTTAAGAATTTCTACTAGTAAGGATGAGTGAAAACAGAGTTAGAAGGCTAGGTATGGAGAGGAATGGATAAGAAATTTGGATTTTTTTGCTTATTAGCTAAATCCACATTTCTGAACACAAACAAAACATGTGTTTATATGTATTTTTTAATAAGTCAAAAATCTATAAAATATTTTAAATTAAGTCAAATTTTGTCACATGGAATCCAATTTTAAATTTGAGATCTGCTTCTAATAAAAATTGTCCTAGGGGAATTTCATCTCTCTATGAATATTTATTGATAATAATGATAAATAATGACAAAAGAGCAAGTATTTATTGAGCACTTACTATATTCAGATATCAAGCAAATTGCTTTATATTGTAATTCCTGATTTAATTTCAATAATAATGTTTTGAGATAGACTGGACTTTTTTTCCTCTCTTTGCAAATGAAAAAATAAATTCAGAGCTATTAAATATCTTGTCCATATGCACACAGCTGGTAATTTTCAGCACTGGAAATGGAGTCCTAGCAAAAAAATCCATAGCCAGGTGTTACTGAGTATCCACTAAGTGCTCAGTGTAAAGTTGGCAATAGAGGGAAAGGAAAGTACAGGCCAGGACCCACAACTTGAAGAGTCAACAAACAGTTTTAAAGAACAACAAACATACATGGAACATTAGTGGGATATGGGAGATGATAAAATTATGTGCTAACTGTGTAGTGTCAGTATTAATCCTTCAGAGAAAGAAGAGTACTGTATTTTGTGGGGAATATTTTAA
This sequence comes from Aplodontia rufa, assembly GCA_004027875.1. Classification (NCBI taxonomy): domain Eukaryota; kingdom Metazoa; phylum Chordata; class Mammalia; order Rodentia; family Aplodontiidae; genus Aplodontia; species Aplodontia rufa. The sequence goes on from PVKS010001229.1 coordinate 6,423, forward strand.
GGAAAGTTCATATAAGGTATAAACTGATTCTTTCAAGCTAAGTAAGTTTTAGATATGCTTAAAGATGAAGAAAGAATAATTTGATAACAAAGGCAATGAATCATGAAGTTACATAGTACAGGCAAAAAACTTAATATCAAATTCTAGATTTTTACTCTCCTACCTATGAGATTTTAGAAATTTCTTTATTCCCTTATTACTCAATACTCTTATTAATAAAATGTGTTTAATATCTACTTTTGGAAATGTGTTGCAAACCAAAAAGCAGTTACCTTGCCATTTTGCATATATATAAAAAAACAGCATTGGAGCTGTTGATTTTACTTTGCCAAAGGTCAAGGACATCATATAATGTTTTATTTGTTTCTCTTTTTCCAAATAGCACCAGCAAAGAATTTATTATAGGATCTTTCCGGCATGGTTCATTTGAAACTTATTTCTACACATCAGATAGATGCTCAAAGCCAACCTCACTAACATCCCTTCCTTCCAGTCCACCTCTTCTTGCAACCCAGCTGGATCACACAAACTCCTGAGCGATGATGTAAAGGACTAACAATGGCTTAATGTGTTATTCCTTCCATGAAGCACTCTTGCTTAATAATAGCCCCCAAAGCCCTAAAGCTAAAAGTTGGAAATAAATAAAATAACATCAGGTCTTATAGAATAAGAAAGAGGAAAGCTGAAATTTTGGGACTGAAGGGCTTTTGGATCTTCTTCCAACCACAGTGCTGACCGCTAAGAGTCATTTTGAAGAAACTCTGATAACTAGAGTCCAAGGCTAAGCTGAGAAAAATTTTCAGTTAAGAGCCTTAGGACATTAATCTCAGCCAACTAAGAAACTGGCATTTCAAGACTGAAGAAGGCTTTTGTCTGTTAAAATTGTTAATATAAAGAGATGCTAAATAAGAATAGCAAAATGATAACATCTTTTAAATCTGAATGGTGGGTACATGGATTCTGCCAAATTAGGTTCTCTCTTTTGTAGGCTTCAAGCATTTCCTGACAGTAACAAATCTTAAACAGTAAGCATAAAGAAGTTCTTATTATAGTATACTCTGAAACACATTCAACAACCAATTCCAATTTTAATATTTCTCTTGTTTTGCACCACACTAACTAATCTTCTGGCACTGTAGATGACAGACTGGATAAAGCACATCTGGACCCAACATAAGGCTTTATCCAAAATTGTTGTGAATTCAAGACTAGGTCCAGATAAGGCATTGAGGGCTTTTCCTAAACCCCCAAATTATAGATCATCACTAATTAACTGTTTACTTTTAAATCTAAGAATACAGCCCAAAAATATGTTGATACACTTTGCCAGAGCTTGATACAAATAATATAAAGCACACATATGAGATCATACACACCAGACATTTCAAGAAACTTAATAACGTTAATTTATTTCTGTCCTACAATTATAATTTTCAGAAAACTTTCAGCTACATTATTTCAGTTAACAGTAGAAATCAGTTTGTATATTCCATGGGGAATTGGTGCAAGCATTATTTCAGTGCAAGTCTTGACATGCCAGATGAGAAGCTACCCTCTGGCATATTTTCAGTTAAAGAAAGCTCTCTTAAGAGTTTTGAATTAACTTGTTGAAATTGCTTAATATGCTAATTTTATAAATGGTAATTTAGTATATGGTAGTGATATATATTAATATTTCTTTGCAAAGTTTAACTGACAGTTTAATAGCTAACAATTCTGTGTTTCCACGATGGAATATGTAAACATGATTCTCAAGATAGATTATGGAAGAAGTAGAGGCAGGAAAAGCCAAATAAGGATGTCTTCTGATCACTGTGTAGATCAAAAACGAATGCAAAAGTTCTATGTTTAAAATGCACTTCGATAATTGAAACTAATTTATAAACACCTTCTCAAAAAGGTGCAAGCATTTCTTCTCCTTAAAAACACACAGCCCAACAGCCAGGAATTTGTGATACAGACCTCTCCCATCACCCAGGATTCCGATGATCCCTGCAGGCAACTAACAACTGCTGTATCTGTGGAATGTGCTCTTTGAACTGTACAAAAGCCTTCAGTCTTCCCTGTATTGAGCAAGCAAAAACTGCCAACTGAAATTATTTCTCTGATTTAACATAAGTGTTTTTTCACCCTCCCTGTCCCCCACAACTTCCCCAGAGCCAGTAATGACTTATAATGTGTACATTTATAAATATACGATAAAAGAATCATTTTCCTAATCAAAATTAAATTTGATGTAGTAATATAATAGTTCCACTAAACATAATATAAAATTCAACAGGCACCATATTCCCTTTTGTGTATATGTTTTAAGAATTCTATTTCTACAGACAGATTCGAGGACTGAATGGGATTAGTCCATTTAATTATATGACTGGGATCTTCAGCTTGAAATCTTTCTTACAAATAAGGACAAATACAATAGTTGTTTATATTCAATTCATTTACCAAAAATCCTCATTAGAACTAATAAGAATATGTCCTTCCAAATGTGAATATTTCTTGATATTCAAAAGAAAACAAAAAGTAAAAAGTTTAAATAGTCCTAAGATAGAGATGCATGTATATTTAAGCTCACCTACTAGTAAAATGATAGAACAGAGCATTCTTTTAGCCTAGATGTAACATAAAATGCTTTTCTCAACTGAGTATGCCCTTGACATATGCATACCTCAGTATTTTTTGAAAAGACAATGTTAAACTCAATACCAAAGAGTTAGTTCTATTTTTCATGTACATTAATACTTCCAACGGTGAGTATGTATAAAATAATTATCAGTTGCTTTCATCTATTTGAAAATATTTGAAATATGGTTCCTAAAGTTATTATGAAGAGATAAGATGCCATCTTTCCTTTTACATGCAAAAAACAATATCAAGTAGATATTACAGGAGACACTAAGAAAGACAAGGCATTTTTTTTCAAACAAAGCTAATAATCAAATTGAGGGGAAAAGGCACAAATGTATAAAACAATTAAAGTATAAAATATGATATACATTTGCCCTTTCTAAATAAACAGGGTCTATTCATTCCATGTTCTCTTTTGCTGAAGTTCAGCTTCACAATAGTTTTGAAAGCCAGAGGCATTGTAGGGTATTGCAAAGCCAGGCAGAATCTAACTGTCTTAGCAATTGAACCATTCTATAGCTACGGATTTCTCTTTTTTTTATTATATTCTTATCTCCTGTGTTGGGTCCCTTTTTATCGTTGATGCTATAAAAGCCTTTATTTTTAAATCAATCAGGTCATATAGATTTTATCTTTTTGTTAAAGCATTTATTTAATTAGTATTTATTAAATAACTACCTCATCAACAAAGGATAGTTCATTTTAAAATCAGAAGTTTGAAATCCAGGTCTACCACTTAGCAACTGAACAAGCTACTTACGTTTGTACCTAAAAGAATGTCTTCTTTAAAATGTGTACAGGAAGCTGTCATGGACACCTTTGGAAGCTATGCTTCAATTATTTCTTGAAGGGCAGTAGGGATTCATGTACCACATAAGCAAGGAATACTTTCCAAAGAGAAAACAGCACAGATACATGGAGCACATGAAACCTTTGGGGAATCACTATACGAACAAAGTTCTGAAGTATTTCAGAATGTAGAAGGTGAGCTTAGAGAGGGCTTGTACGCATGTTATGCTTTATTTAATTTTTGTATTAAAAATGTATTAGGGTAAAGTCCGTAGGAAAACCAGGCTTGAAATTTGAGGTTCATTATGATCTTTTTACCCATACATCCATTTTCCAGTCTAGAGAAGTAATACTATGTAAAAAGGCATGAAACTGGAGATTAATGAAATTGCAGTACAACAAATGAAATAAGAAAGAAGAGTTAGAAACATGCTGAGTAAAGAAACATTATACAAAGAGAGGCAGGTGTGGTCACATTCTTATAGAAATTTGCAGACCAACATGAGGAGACATTTCCATTTTATGCTAAATTCAAAGGGGAAAAACAGCAAAATTTAGGCAGAATATAAAATACCACCAAAATTTTGAAAGGATGGTCTTGCTACCTAGTGAACAGGAGGGAGAACGGGTATCAAGAACTGGGTACAGCAGTGTTATTACTGCAGTAGTCCAAGTGAAAGTTGTAGACTAGGGTTGTGGCAGTGAGGTATAGAGAGATGAACACATTCCATGCTTAATTTGGAGTCTGATGAAAAGAAGGGAGTTGTCCCGAGTGACCCCATATTTCTGACAACAGTATCTTGAGTGTAAATGATGTTGGCTATTCACTAAGAAAGAAAATATAAAAAGAAAAGCATACTTTGGTATGTCAGGAGGGAGCTGGCAATGAGCTTCATTTTACATGTATTTCAATGGATTCCTGAGGGACAATTAAGAAGAGATATAATAGAGATAATAGCAAATGCATAATTCAAATTCAAAGAACAAATATGAGCAAGATATAGAAAAGTAGGAGTCTTGGGTCTTGGAGATGGGTGTGGTGGCCCACACTCATAACCCCAGGGACTCTGGAATCTCTAACATGTCGGTCACAAATTAAAGGTCATCCTTAGCTACTTAGGAGGAACCTGTCTCCAAATTAAAAACAAACAAAAAAAGGTTTAGGTATAGATCTCAGTGGAAGAGCACCCCTGGGTTCAATCCCCAGTACTGGAGCACCCATGGGTTCAATCACCAGTCCTGGAAGGAGAAAATGAGTTTCACCACTATAGATGGTTGTCAAAGCTTTGGGGACACATGAGCTCATTTAGAAAGTAATCTACAAACTGAGGGAAAGAACTAAAGTTATGAAGTGGGCAGGTAAAAGGACTCACAAAGGTCACTCAGCAAGAAGATAAGTGAGAAAACATGACATGAAACATGAGATTATAGAAGGAAGCAGTCAGTAACGTTAAATATTTCAGGGAAGACAAATCATTGAAATCTATCCTTCATATTTAGCAAAAATAACACCATTGCATGACTTCTACCTAAACACACAATTCTATGTACTCCTTCCAAAAATATGAATGCAATTTTGACACAAGGAAAGAAACTTAGGACCCCATGACAAAATCATAGCAAAAAAAAGTGATATCCATTAAGAAATGCCAACTTCTCAGTATATATTACAGTGGTTAAGACAGATCCTCAGAGGAAGTTGTCCAAGGAGTCAATCAGCACTCATTCAATCATTCAACTCCCATCTTGAAGGAGAAAACACTGACTAGGGAGTTTTAAAAGGACAGCAAGAAATATCCAGGAGTTACAACTGAAAAAAAAATGCTGGAAAAAAATAATGCTAAAAACATTCTAACTCCCTAAGAGTGCACCGCACTTAGAATATTTATATTCTACAAGTAGTTTTTGAAGGGTAGATAAGAACCTACTCTAATGTGAAAACTGTTGGTCTGTTCTTTTTTTCACTGAATGGAATTATTTTTGGCATAAATAACCAAGATCATTTCCTGTAACAACAGCCCTAAAAGATGTGGACTGCTTAACCATGATAAAGTTTTCACATTTCCTTTCAACACAGTCTTCCTAAGACTCGTATGTCAAAGCAAATGATAAAAACTCACCTAGCAGTGCAGTATAAACAGAAAACTTCCTTTTCTGAAAGAGAACATCAAACTCAATTCACTCACCAAATAAGTTTATTAAAGGCAGACTTGTGTCAACTCTGTTCTAGGCACAGGGGCACAGTATTACAAAATACTGAATGTAAGCTATGAAACTGGGAAAAAAGACAGTACCTTGTGAAGTCCATTTTTAAAGGATGATAGGAATCAAAAATTACTGTTTTCAGGTATTTACATATAAGCATCATTTACATTACCCATCATTTTTATAATAAAACTCGTGAGAAAGTATATTTATTAAACTTCCTCAATTCATGATCTATATAGATTTAAATTAAAAGAGCTAGAATTAAAAGAATGAAATCTGAAAAGTTAATTTGAGGTCATTTACATCATAAGAAAAATAAAAGATAGCAATGCTGTGTGACTATTTTAAAATTACATGACTAAGCCAAAATTGTCTTCTAATAGCCAGTTAACTATAAAGTTTGGAAAAATTAAGAGACTGAAAATAATGGAGTACTGAGCAAAAACTTCTCTATACAGTTTTACCCTGAAAAAAAGCTGTGTGGGATTTTTATTTAAAATTTAGCTCTAATTGTTAATTTATGTATTGACATTCACAATGAAAAAGAGAGGAATAGTCACTAAAAGATACTCTGTGCAGCAATATGTGCATTTCATCTGAGCAGAGATAGGAAGTGTTGACTAGAACAAGACTAATTAAGAATCATAGTGGAAAAAATTGCCAATGAGAAAAAAGGAAAATGAAAAGAAAGGAAATGGTAACAAATAAACTAATTATATTTCTTTCTTTCAGAAAAATGCTGACCCAACCAACTTAGTGTCAAATTTAAGAACTTAAGACTAAAGTTCTTGCTTGGTCATTCTACCAACACTGACTTTATCTGTTCTTATACTTAACAGAAAAGATGAATATCTCAGTGTTATCTACTAAAAAATACAGTAAAAGGACATTCCATTCTCATACAACTCAATAGGAATAATTAAAACAAATTTTGGTTCACTTTGCCCTTTTGCTTAGAATCAAATCTTCAATAATAATATCACAAAATATATAAATCTATTAATCTCATTATGAAAACTGTCCAAGGTACCTCAATGTGTAATGTTACTAGATAACTAAAAAATCAAAACAAAAGCAACAACTATGTCATACAGAAAAAGAAAACCCTAGTAAAAAAAAGAAACTTTCAAATATTAAAGTGTGACCCCTTTAGCTAATCTCAGGGAAATTTACATGAATTATGATGGACACTGGAATGAGCATTTAACAATAAAATCATGGTATTAATGCAACAGAAAATAATAATAATACATGTTTCATTTTGTTTATATTCTAGGAGCTGTGCAGAATGTTTCATCACTCTCTGTTAAATCTCCCTAAATCTTATGTTATTAAGTGTTATATGATGCAATTTTATAAGGTATCATGTCCTCTATGCTTCATTTCTATCATTTGAAATAACCAAAACATCACTTAATTTATTAGAAAACAATTTAGCAAGATATTATATAAAGACACTAGAGATTAGAGGGAGGAGTTGTGAGAATTTCAGTTAAAGAGAAGAAATAATTTCAAGGATCTACTATATACCATGGTGGTTATAATTAGTAATGACGTATTGTATACTTGAAAACTAGAGAGTAGACTGTAAGGGTTCTCACTACAAAAAAAATGGTTAAGTGCATGAAGTGTAGCATAAGATAAATACCTTGATTTAGCCGTTCCACAATGTGTGTGTGTGTGTGTGTGTGTGTATAAATATAAGGTTATACAATATAAACACCACATTATATCAAATGCAACCTTAGAGAACCTCCTCAATATGTGCAAAACTATATGCAGATATGTTCATTGCACTATTATTTGAAACAATAAAAACTGGAAAATAAATTATTCATCTACCAAGGAAAAGATTTCAAAACAACCATGCTTTATTCTAATCATGGAATTTTTACAGCAGTTAAAAACAAATTAATTATTGCCCACCAAAATGGCAAAAATTCAAAAAGTCTATTTGTTGTCAAGATGTGAGCAACTTGAACTCTCATACCTTGATGGTGAAAGCACACACTTGTACCTGGTGTCTGCCTGAGAAAACTGAGCAGTGTCTGCTACTCTTGACATTATTATACTGTTACAGTTGGGATCTGTGATGTCCCCCAAAAGCTCACGTGTTGCAAGCATGATCTACAATGCAGCAAGGTGCAGAGGTGGGTTTCCAGGCAATGACTGGATTATGAGGGTGCTGAATGGATTACTGCAACAGAGGAAATACTTAAAGGAAGTAGATGGATGTGTGCATGTATGCAAGAGTTTATCTCCTCCCCAGCTCCTTTCTTCCACTCTGCTTCCTGGCACCTTGAGCTAAGCAGCTTTCCTTTGTCATATCACTCTGCTGTGGTGTTCTGCCTCATCTCAGATTAACAGACTGAAGGTGTATGACCATGGCCTGAATCTTTTGAAACCACGAGCTCCCTCTAAGTTGTTCTTATCAGGTATTTTGGTTGCTGTGGAGCAATGGAGACAACCTATAATACAGAAACTAGGTTGATACTATAAAGGTATGGATATCCTATAATGGTAGTTCTAATCTTAAATACAGATACACATCTTATATGTGTATAAGACATGAGGGATAACCTTCAAAGCAGCACTATCTAATACCAAAAGCAGGAAAATAACCTAAATGCTTCAAAATGTATAGACATAAACAAGGGGTGATATAGTCATATAATTGGGGGAGCATAGCCTTCAGGATGGATACTTTACCCACAATACCAGCAAGGAAATTCATAGAGGTAATATTAAGAAAAAGAAACCAGACACAAGAGTATACTAAATGATTCCATTTTACATAAAGTTCAAAAACAAACAAAACTAATCTATGTTGTTAGAGGACAGAATGTGGGGGATACTAAAAGGGTGGAGGGACATCTGGAGTTGGTAAATGTGCTTCATCAACTGAGTAGTAATTTCACAAGTATATTCACTTTATGTAAATTTATATAAATGTATATTTATGAGCTGAAGCAGTGGCTCAGCGGAAGAGTGCTTGCCTGGCATGCTCAAGGACCCAGGTTCAAACCCCAGCACCACCTCACAACTAAGTGTCAGAGAAATAAAGCCCAGATGAAAAGAATAAACTAATTCTTTCTTTCTTTCTTTCCTCTCTCTCTCTCTCTTTCTACTTCTCTCTCTCCATTTCTCTCTTAAAAATAATGCACATTTACAATCTGTATAGCTTTCTACATGTAATGCATAACTCAGTAAGTTTCTGCTTTAAAAAAACTTTGTATGTTTCAACATGAACAAATACCCTAAACAGATTAGACTGGTGTTGTTTTTGTTGTTATTTTTGAGAAAAGGTCTCAATAAGTTGTTTAGGGCCTTATTAGGTTGCTGAGGCTGGCTTTGAACTTGCAATCCTCCTGTCTCAGCCTCCTGAGCCACTGGGATTAAACATAATTTTGGAAAAAAAAATTCAAAAGGGCTTATTTGATGATGCAACTTATATAAATTTTAAAATTACATATACACATAAAAACAAGAATAAGTAAACGTTAACTTCAATACAGTAAATAACTCTAGAGGGAGAAAGAGTTGCTCTACAGCATTGTAAAGAGTGAGATCTGAAGACAAAACCAAATGTTAACATGTATCAAATACGGATATGTCTAAAACACTATTTTTTACATGTTCATAATCTTTCAAAATGCTAATCTTAAAGAAAGCTATCACTATGGATTCAAGAGAGAAGAGAAATTTTAAAACTATTTTCAGGGAAAAACATTCACAACAAACATGCCCAGATCAGGAAAGTGAGAAATACTCTTTATATGTTAAGTTACATGAGGTGTCTATGCTAGATGAAGATTTTAGATCTTAATGCAGTTAATACATTTGTACAAACCTAAAACATCGCCCTATATAGAAAAAAATAGTACTTTCTTATCTACAAAACTAGCCAATAAAGTTGTACATTAATAAAATAATTAAACACATAAAGAGAGCTAAGTGAAAATGATCATTAGGCCATATATATGGAGAAAAAATATTTTCAAACTATTCTGCAATATCTGACCAAGACCACTTTGCTTCTCCTTTATGTCCTTACACATGGCTGTAATAAAAATGAAGCATGCAAGTAATAATAATTGCATGGATAGAACTGTCAGCTCCACAGAATTAGACCATAAATGCATCCACTAAAAAGGAGTTACTCATTCCAGGAATACTCGGTCCCCTGTCCCAGATAACATTTTGCATCATTAACTTGGAAGTGGACTCCACGGCTAACTGTTCCTTCAAATAGATTTGGAGCTTACCATGCAATTTGTGTTTAACAAGAAATTTGGTCTTTACCATCTTGTCTTTAAAACCTGAAGAGATATAGAAAAAACACAAATTTTTACTAGTTTGCCTTTTTAAAAAATAAAAACTTCAAACTAAGACTTTAGGCTTTTGTGATAAATACTTAGCTTGATGGATTTCATCCTCGGATTTAAATACCCTTTCTTTGTTACATTCCTCCCTTTAGTGTCTGAGAGCAGACATTTAGACAAAAGTTCAATAATATCCAGCAGTCACAAGACACAAATTAAGTCAGATATTTAGGGAAGATATACAGGTTACTTTTTAAGGATATTAAGAGTCGTTTTTACTAGAAACCTTATATCATTATAAGAAACCATGGAATATTATATTTCTTGTACTGAAATTACTATTCTACAAAGATCCAAATAAGTTTTGAAGACAGCTGGTGCCTCACTCTTTAGTGAAAACTAAGTCAAAGGAATATTGATTTTTTTCTTCTCTTTCTAATTTCTTTTTTCTTTCTTTTTTTTTTTTACAGAGAGAGAGAGAGGGACAGAGAGAGAGAGAAGGAATCAATAATTTTTCAATTTTATTAGTTTTTCGTATGACTTTCACTGCTCAAATATTTCTCTGCGTACATGGTACTAGGATTTGAACCCAGGTCCTAGCGCATGCCAGGCAAGCATTGAAACCACGGAGCTACCACTCAGCCCAGAGGAACACTGATTTTTTTTAAAAAGATTAAACTCCTATCTTGCACTTTTGTCTTGTCAAAACTGACACCCTTGTTTAAACATTTATAAATAATCTTGTTTCCCATATTCCCACCTATCTTCTCAGAATGACCAATGCACATTCTTTTGAACTCTAACCAAGATATAGTAATATACCACTCTCTGAATTACTCATTGAAGAAAAAGAAAACTATTCTTCTATTGCCTGCTGGGAATTTGTAAAAGAAACATAAATATCTGCCAGATATTCTTTTAAGGATTTATAAGCATTTCAGATACATTAATATGTTTTTAAAAAACTAATTCACAAAGAAATAATAATTTTTTAAATATTTCCATGTGGTGATAGGATATATATTTCCTGAATTCCAGAACTATATCAATTCTAGAAGAATTTTCTGCTTCAGAACTTAACAAATAGAATAAATGGCTACATAAAATATCGTACATTACTATATATCTATATATTTTGAGACAGATACAAAACTACACATACATGTGGGTATGTAAACACATACATACATGCATACATGCACCCGTTTATTCCTTTATACATATACATCTGCTGTATGCCTGTAGGGTAAGAGAGAGATCACCAATACTAAATAAATGATTGCTGTCAGGTATTTTTTGTATTTAAAAATTTAACCTTTACATAACTCTATAAAGAAATTAGTATTGCTGTTTTTTTTTTACATGCAAAACTTACCCAGAATCAATGTAAATTATAAGGAGCAGAGCAAACATTTGAACCCAGGTCTGTCAAATTCAAAGTGGGGCTCTCTCCTCACAACAAGCTCAAAATAAGTTTTAGGAAGACTATAAGCACTGCTTTATGCCTCTTGAATACAGAAAAAACAAATTCATTCTGGCACTAGGAGGAAACATAGCTAGTTTTTAAAACAAAATCTGATTTTATTCCCAAAATTTCAATATGGCAAAGGAAAAGTTGCTACAAAGATAATTCTTAGTTGAATATGTTCGAAATGTAATTCCTTGGTTATCTGGGCTTTGGCCAAGACAAATCAAAATCATAGATATTTTACAAATGCCAAGTTTTCAGAGAAACAAAAAAAATAAATGCAATAGCAACAGATGCATTCTCCCTAGACATTTGTGTTGAGCCTAGCTATCTCCAGAGCCTGAAGAAAAAGGGGATTTTCATATCTCATTTTTATGAATAATAAATTCCTGGTTTCTCTTTAATGTCACCCAACTAAATAAGATTATATTCACTCCTTAGAAAATTAACCAATTGAAACTGCTGAGAATGAAAAAAAGTGAGGAAGAAAAAGAGAAGTGGAGGCAGAAGAAAGGGGGAAAAGAGGGAAAAAGAACCAGAAAGAAGTCCATATCTGGTCCTTTTTTAAAACTGAAAGTATATTTATATTTAAAATTTTCTATTCAAAGAAATGATATAGGGAGTATCTTTTTACTATACATTACAACACAGCATAAAATTAACAAAATTAGGTATCACATTAGTGAAAACATATTCCTGAGCATGATAGACCACTGCAGAAAACACACTAGAAATTAGGGAAAGAAACCATAAGCAACTCAATGAAGATGAAGAGTTCAGACTACAGAATGAATATATGGATATTTAATGTCATTAATGTCTATTTTTAATTTTACACTGAAATATTTATCTTAAAATAATGATAAATTCATGCTGAGTAAGTAGTCAAGAATTGACTAAAGGAAGGCAAGTGTAGAAGTCCTTCTCTGGAGAGGTTAGCACTTCCCCTAAATAAAATAAACTGTTTTTTAATATAATCAAATATTGATTTTAGAATTCTGTCTTTTAAAATTTGAATATTCAATGTTGACAGATCAAATTTGAAATTCTTACTTTTCTCAGATTCTATTTAACAAAATCATTGAGATTGCCTTTGTAATTCTTTTGTTTTGCTGTGAATTATATTAGAAATGCAAGGAAAGATCTAAAATAAAGACATACCACCTAATGTTTTGTCTTCCTTCTATAAATTAACAAATTTTATTTTCAAATCACTTTTACATTTACAGGAAAATCAAGCAGAAAGTAAATAGAGTTCCCATACATGCCTTCCCCATCCCCAACATATATACAGTTCCTATATTAACAGGATATATTACTGAGGTGCATTTGCTACAGCTGATAAACCTGTACTGATACATTATCATTAATTAAATTCCAGCATTTACATTAGGATTCACTCTTTGTTTTGAACAATTTTAAGGTTTTTCACAAATATATATAATGCCAGGCCACAGAATGGATGCACTACCTTGGATATCCTGTGTTCTGCCTATTCATTCCCCTATCCCTCCCTGTAATTCCTGAACAACCTCTGATCTTTTTTTATTGTCTTCACAGTTTTGTCTTTTTCAAAGTCATATTGTCAGAACCACATAGTTTTTTTCAGAGGGCTTCATTTACTCAGCCATATGTATGCAAGGCTTCTCCATGTTTTTTCATTGCTTTTGCCTCATTTCTTTTTATTATTAAATAATACTACATTGTCTAGATGTAGCACAGTTTGTTTATCCATTCACCCACTGAAGGAAAACTGGGTAACTATTCACTTATGAAAGGACAACAGATCTGGGAGTGTAGCCCTAAGTAGAGTATGTGCTTAATAGGTGGGAGGCCTTGGGTTCAAAACCTAGCACCACTATAACAAAGTGGGGGCTGCTATAACATTCTTACGTATGCTTTGTATAGACTAAGAAATCAATGCATATGCATAAACACTGTAGAGTATAATTGCTGGATTATATGGCAAGACTATGCATAACTCTCAAGAAAATGCCCAACTGTCTTCCAAAACGGTGTATGACTCTGCTTTCCACCAGCAAAGAATGAGAGTCCTGATGCCTCACATACTCATCTTCATTCAGTGTTATCAGTGTTCTGGATTTTAGTCATTCTAATAGGTCTCTAGGGTTTTCCAATTTCTAAATGGCAAACAATAGACATCTTTTCATATGTTCATTTATCATACATCTGCATATCTTTGGTTAGGTTAAGTTTAGAACTCTTGCCCATTTTTAAATAGTGTTATGTTTTCTGATTATTAAATTTTTTCTGACTACTAAATTTTGACTATTTGGGATACAAGCCGTTTATCAGTGAGATGTTTTGGAAATATTTTCTCTCGGTCTATGGCTTATCTTTTCATTTTCTTACCAGTGACATTTTCAGAGCAGAAGTTTTTCCATTTTAATAAGTACAACTTACCAATTTTTCATTCATGGATTATGCTTTTGATGTTGTATCTAAAACCTCATCACCAAACCCATGGGGGTTACTTAAATTTTTCCTAATGCTTATCTTATAATTTTACATTTATTTCTATGATCCATGTTGAGCTCAGTTTTGTGAAAGGGAAAGAGCTATGTCTAACTCCACTTCTTTTTTCTTTTTTTCTTTTCTTTCACTTAGGACTGTCTTGTTCCAGTACCGCTGGGTAAAAGTCTGTCCTTTCTCCATTGAATTTCCCTTGCTCCTTTGTGAAAAATGGTCTATGTGTCTATTCTTTCAGCATTGCCAATTTTTTCTTCATTCCTGTAGCTGTACAGTAAGTCCTGAATTTGGGGAGTGCCCATCCTATTACTTTATTCTTTTTCTCCAGTATTAAATTGACTATTCTGGGTCTTCTTGACTCGTTTTGTCAATGTTCATGAAATGAATTGCTGGAATTTTGAAAGAGATTATCTTGAATCCATGTATCAAATTAGGAAGAACAGACATCTTAACTATATTGAATACAACTATCCATGAACAGAGTATTTCTTCAATTATTTTGATTTTCTTTCATCACCATTTCTTTGCCTAATATTAATCTTGTATGCATTTCATTAGATTTATATCTAAGTATGTTTCCTTTTGGTGTTGTGTTACTAATTTCAAGAGCCAATTGTTCATTAAAGATATATAAGGAAGTCACCAACTTTTGAATATTAATTGTGTGTCCTATAATTTTTCCAAAATTATTGTCATTTTTAGGGGATTTTGTTGTTAATTCCTTTGGATTTTCTGCACAGATAATCATGCCTTCTATCAATAGTTTTATCTCTTCCTTCATAGTATGAATGCCTTTTATTTACTTTTCTTGTCTTTTTACCTTATCTAGGACTTATATAAGTTATATAGGAATGGTAAGGGGGAAATCCTTACTTTGTTCCTAACTTTAGCAGAAAATCTTCTGGTTTCTTCTCACCAATCATTTTTCATGAAGCAAACATCCATACTACCCCAGGCAGAGAAACAAACAGTATGTTCCCAGCATACCAAAAGCTCCTGAAACCATCTACCTATAATTATAATTATCCTAACTTTTGTTATGATCACCTCTTGCACCTATGAAAATCATGGTTGAGTTTTGGAACTTCATATAACAGCAATCACATAGTATTATTCTTTTGTTATGGCATTTTTCACTCAATATGGTAAGATTCAACAATATTATCATTGCCATACTTTGTTCATTCTTATTTCCTGTCCAGCACAAGATCAGCAAAATGTTACTGTAAATGACCTTATTTTCCAATTCATCAACAACCTCAAACCAATAAATGAAAATTAAAGTTGTCTGTGAAGAACAACTGCTTCACATCAGTGAAAGGAATGTTTGAAAGAAGACTTTCTCCCAAAGTGTCTCTATCTTATTCAATGATTAAAAAAAATCGAACTGAACATCGAAGTCAAATACCAAACCAAGTTTCTCCTTGTATGTACAATTTCTGTTAAACATATAATTTGTCCTGAGTCAAAATTACAAATGTTTAGGTGCTCAATGGGACTACCAGAATACTGTAGATAACAGAATTAAATATTATGAAGATAATGAAGGTTTCTCATCACAGGCCACTTTGACCACTCTGACAGATGGTATGTCATTAAGAACATTACATTCAGAACCAGTAAAGATTCATGTTTTGATCTGGATAAAACAGGGGGAATTTATGATTTGATATGTTAACTCTGGAAAGTTAATATACATTTTCACTATACATTTTGGACTTCTGAAAATTAAAACAATATTCTGTCACTGAGTTCTTTAATCAAGAAATGAAAAAGATCATCAATTACAAAGCAAAAGTTAAATTTCTAGTAGTTCAGCTAGTAGATCATATTTGAAAAGCCTTATCACAGGATGACATGCTAGATAACTTCCCCAAAAAAATGTTGACAAAGAAGAAAGAATTTGTTCACATACAATTTTCATGAAACAAGTACTGGTTTCAATCAGCAATCTACCAATTTCTGAACAGTAACTCAAATTTTTGTCTCCATACAATCATTAACACACAACTTTTAAGTTTTTTCTATCAGGGAATAGTTTTTCCAGTACACTGACCTGACAAAACTGAAGCATTTTTATAGTAGATCACAGATACAAAGTCAGTCCAATTCAGTTTCACTGTGCAAAGTGGAAAAAGGACTTAATCTCTCTCTTATCATATGGTGGGTTTAAATAGACACATTAAAATAGTCTTGTGAAGAAATACAAAAAGAACCAAAGTTTAAAGCAAAAAGATTATGGTGGCCCTAGTGTGGATATTAAATCAAATGAAATTACATTCTTTTCATCAGAATACACTCAAAATTCTTAACAGCTCTCCATCAGAAAATACAATTAAATCATTCCATTTTACACTAAATATTATTATCTTAAGGCATCACCTTATATTATTTAATAAAATTTAACATAAATCAGAAAGAAAAATTTACCAACTAGAACAACTGCATATTTTCTAAAGAAAAAATCCAAACAATATTCTTATCACTAAGATTTAAAATGAAAAAAATGAAAAAAAAGCCCTGAGGGATGGAAAATTCACAGCATGATGACTTACATTTGGAGGGATAGATGTTAATGCTCTCTCCCAGGACTGAGGAATCCTACTCTGTGCTTATGATCTTTTCTCCAGGATATTCTTCTACTTCCAGAATAGGTCAGGACAAATCTTCAACAGACTTCTATTATCTGTCTGATCTAGAGGGAAATTATATTTTTATTCAATTATTACAAACTGCATCAAACTTTTTCTCTTACTGTTCCAGGATATGGGAGCTTCCCATTATTTTCTGTGGGATCTGAGATGAACAGAAATATAGGAACTACCTTGTTGAATGAACAATATATTAAATAAATCTAGTATTTTAGCACTGCTAAAAGAAACCCACATTTATCTTCTTTTCCATTTGTGTGGCTAAGCAGTACAGCAAAAGAAAATTAATATTCAAAATCCAAATGATGACAAAAGCCTACTCAAATGTTCTTTTAAAAGACTTTAACATAATTTTGCAAATCCAAGAGTTTAAATGGACTGGCAGAGACAATCATGTATCAAATATTTTTATTCATTCATTTTAATGTCTTACCACTAAAGAATTACAGGATGATTAGAAAGTGTAAAGGAAAATCCATTTTTAAAAAATTTAATGGAATAATAAAATGAGATGATTTCAAGAGCATGAGACAGATCAGACACAGATAACACAGGTCTTTAAGACAGCAAGACATTTGGAATAAGAAGTTTAAAGACGGTACAAAGTTGGCAATATGATGTTCAGTTAAGGCATACTGAGCAAAACAGTGTACATTAAATGAGTATGTTCTAAATCTGGTTTCATCTTAAATCTCTAACAAATGTTATGAGATGTTAAAATGCACCACATCATACACCTTTCTTTACAATGACAGAGAAATGTGACTATGAGTGTCTGACCTTTGGTTGTATAAACATTCATAAGTTTAAAAGAATTATTTCTGTTGTACAAATTTTCTCAAAATTTAGGTTTCTATTAATGGGGATTTTCTACCTCATTAAAATTAAATATTAAGATAAATGTCTTCAATTTGTGCCATACTCCAGATCATATCCCTATGTCTTATCTTAAAATTACTCATGCTCTGCTCCACTAAATAAGTTAGAATGTGGGGAGAAGTATTTGGGGAAAAATTGAAAATAAAATATTACATTTATATTAATAAGTATCTAGGTGTTGAGGAAATGTGCCTGATGGTACTTTAAAGTCAGTTTTTGCTCAGAAATTTAACACATTATACTGATGATTGTTATTTTAGGAAAACACTAAGAGAAAATAGTACATGAATGAAGTTGACATAAAATTTATATAAGAATAGCTAAATCAAAAACTAAATATATGTTTAGAGCAATATTTTATAAAAAGAGCACTTCGTTAAATCATTTATCCCATTACAAACTGTTGTTATTTGTGTGATCCTCCTCCAATTTTAATCAATAAGTGGTACTTGCAATTATTTACCTAGCATAACTCAAAATTATTTTAAGGTGCAACAAATAATGCCATTGAGGGAGAAAACCCACTAATGATTAGATATTAGGACTGTAGCAGGCTGTTTTATTTTGCAAAGATTCAACTAGTCTTAGCCTCATTTAAAAATCATACTACTAAAACTTATCAAAATGCACTTTCTATATGGATATTTTCACATGACTGTTCAAACACAGGAAAAACAGTTTTTCTCTGGTTTCTAGAATACAGAAATGGTTTTACAATGTTTTGGGTCAGTGTAGATCAATGCACCTTCCTTTAGGGAAGTCTTTTGAACTGACAAAGGACAAATGGTTGACATCAGTAACAAATACTTTTTGTTGTTCTGGACTGACATAACTATTTTGGCAATACCTATACTAATTAATGCCATCCATATCTACCAGATGTGTCAGAGGGATATGCCAGAATATACCTTTTCACAGGGTATAGCTTGAATGTGCCTAAAATTACATTAGATATGGAACTGTTTCCCTTTGGGATAAAGAACCAAACTACACACTGAGAGATATTATCCACGATGACAGAGAAAAACCCACTTATAAATGTAAGTAACTACACTTTGTCTTTTCTCTGAATATTTTTTCTTTAGAAAAATAAATTCTTTCTTGAAAAATTCAAATATATTCTAAATAATGTACTAAAATATTAGTTGGAATCTTCACAAACTGCACTAGTATCGTGGTGCCTCAACACATTACACTGAAATTTTGTTGGCAGGTAATTTTGACTACATTGGTAGCTCATTAACAACCGGAAATATGTATTAACCATCTTCATTTTACCAGCCCTAAGACATAGCTTGGTATCTAGTGAATATCCATTTTCTTAAACAGTTCAATTAAGGTCATCAAAACTATGTATATTTGTTGGAGAATTCATTATATACAAAGAAAGAATTATTAATGTTAGTAACAAAAACCAGTCATTAAATAAGACAGACCCATAAAGACTTTGTCTCAGAACATAGTACTGAATAAGTGTGAACTGTAATTAGGCTGACCATTCATCCAACATTGCATGGGATGGATATGGCTCATGCCTATCACAATTAATAATGGCTACCCTTTTCACTCTCAAAATTGTCCCAGTTTGGAGGACAACTTTATATATTCACTTAAAATATTACTAATATATTATTCATTGATCATATTATTATTTCTTTACATAAACAAGTTATTTTTTGTTGGGGTGATGGTGTGGACAATGACATTGTTTCATGACAAATATATTAAGTTGGGTTTAGTATAAACAATATTCCAGTCTTTCAACATTTACACAGATGGTTTACTAAATCCTTATATTCTTGAAGCTAATCATGTTGTCATTTAGTTAGGAAACATCTTCTAGTTGAAAAATCCAACTATGATTTCTTTAAGTCCTTGCTTGCTTAATTTCTCAACTTCATTTAGATTATGGTTTTCTCTTTTCTTCTTAAAATTCTTCTTTCAGTTTCCATGACATCCCCCTTTCCTCGTTTCTCTCCTACTTTCAGACCATCTTTCCTTGGTCTTCACTGGTTCATAGTCTTACATGTACTTCCTCAACAACAGTTTTCCCAAGATTTCATTCTAGTCCACATCTTTTCTTATTCTGTACTCTATTTCCTGTCACAACCACTGCTTGTTGCAAATGATTCCTCTTATGGTTCAAATGGATCTTAAATGTTCCCCCAAAACTCAAAGCTGAAGGTTTGATTGCCAGCCTGTGATGCTACTGGGAGGTGGAGGGCAATAGTTGCAGAAGTAACATCATCGGTAGGGTACAACTGCAAAGGAAGTATTGGGACCCTGGCTCCTTCCTCCTTCTCTCACTTTGTTTCTCAGTCACCATAAGGCAAACAGGCCTCCTACCACACACTTCCACCATGACTTACTGCATCACCACTGGCCCAAAGCAATTAACCAAAAATTTTAAAACTATGAACCAAAATAAACATTTCGTCCTTTTAAGCTATTTAACTCAGGCAATTTTTTTTTCATAGCAATGGAAACTGACCAATACAATTCTAAATCTGTATATTCAGTTCAGACCTTTTTCATGGTCTGCAGATATAAAGTACCTACTGGATATACAGTTTCTTATGTAATCCTCCCTCCTCCAATCTTAAATTCTTCTAATCTGTAACAAAACCTAAGCTTTAAAAACAAATAACATATCTGATAGTGTTCTTCCCTGATCAGACATAGAGAGAAGTAAAGTCCTGGAGATTCAATGGCAACAGAAAACGAGGGGAGGGTGCTAAACCCAAAGCCACTAGAATAATAGGCAATCTATTCCTGATCTCTCATTTGTAATCCCAATCTGTTTCACCTACAAAAACATGCATACATGAATTAGGATTCAAGGAAAATATCACTAGAAATAAAAATGCATTGACTACATCATAAAGCTCACAAGATCCAACACCCAGAGGCAAAAGTAGAAATAAGGCTGGGTGTAAGATAAAGTTAGAACACTGTGTGGCAAACTCTCTATAGAGGTATTTCTGACTTTTGTTGTTGTTGTTTTTGTTGAACATAGTGTTAGATATTGAAGGAATTTGTTGCTAGACATTCATACACACTTATGTTCTATGCAGATATTCCTTTCTAAAATTTTTTCAAAGATATATATAGAGAGAATCAACTTTATTTATATATGGTGCAGGTCTTCAACTTGCCAGGCAAGTGCTTTAACTGCTGAACTACTGCTCCAGCTCTATAAGGTATTTCCTTTTTTTTTTTTTAAAGAGAGAAGGACAGTGAGAGAGAGAGAGAGAAAGAGAGAAAATCAATTTTTATTGAGTTTTTCACATGGCTTTTGTTGCTCTGACACTTAGCTGTGTACGTGGGTGCTGGGGTTTGAACCTGTGTACTTGCACATGCCAGGCAAGCGCCATAACCGCCCAGCCACCGCTCCA
Source organism: Aplodontia rufa (assembly GCA_004027875.1). Classification (NCBI taxonomy): domain Eukaryota; kingdom Metazoa; phylum Chordata; class Mammalia; order Rodentia; family Aplodontiidae; genus Aplodontia; species Aplodontia rufa. The sequence continues at coordinate 27,256 of PVKS010001229.1, forward strand.
GCCCTAGAGGTATTTCTTAATTCCAATCACATTATTGCCATTTCTAGTTCGTAAGAATGTGGGTTTAGTTTTGCCAAATGTGAATTTTCAAGAGCAGGTGGAAAATCAGTGTGTGTGTGTGTGTGTGTGTGTGTGTGTTAGAGAAAGAAGAGAGAGAGCAAATTTTTAAGATTTAACAATTACATTTATATTTTAAAAATAATAAAGTAATGATAAATATTTGCAAGCTCTACAAAGGACATGGACCAATCCTTTTTGACATTAGGGTTAAATGGTTGGGCTATCCTGTGACCTAACACCATATGCAACATGGTTTCTAAAGTAAAATTTGGTGTGGTTTCCGAACAATCAATAAAAATATATATATATTTTGCAAAACGGCCCATTTTCATTTTGAAAAATATTTATGAGTTACTTTTATTACCTTTAAAAAAGCAATGAATGTAGTTTTCCATCTTCTTTTGGTCAGATCTTCAATTTCTACTTCATCTTAAATGTTATTCTTCACTTGAATATTCTGGTTCTTTTATCAAATTAGTAGTGTCTGATATATTTTCAGAATTTAAACTCAAGTCTTTTTACTCGAAACTCAGGTTTTCTTAAATATATACCAACTAATATCAGATGCATCTATAAGCTGCTTAAAAGTAAGTTTCTCTTGCACCACTGTAATGACAGTCTTTTCCCCATAATTCCAAAAACAACATCAAATTGATTCCTCAAACCCACCAAATACCTTCAAACATCATCCATCATTATTCTGTAGAACACACCCAATCTAACAAGATTTCCCAAGCATTTGTTTATATGTCTGTTAAACCAGCCTAGGCAGAATGGAGAAACACATTAATATCTGAACTGAATGTATTCAACTTAAAATCATGCAAATATGTTTCTGGTGTCTTTCCTTATAAGTGCATGTTTTAGTACTGTTTAAAGAAGGAATCACTTCTCAATAGATGAAAATGTATTAGTCTAAAATCAAAGAGCCTTCATTCTCAGGACCAAATTTGTCTCTTATTTACTTTGTTCACTAAAGAACACAATCCACAAACAAATGGAACTATCTGATAGATGCCTTTATAAGTCTTTAAACCCTAAGCTTACTCTACCTAGAATGTTTCTCTTTTCTCAAATTCTATTTCTCCAAATCCTTCCATTCTTATTTTAAAGAGGGAGGGACAGAGAGAGAGAGAGAGAAAGAGAGAATCAATTTTATTTAGTTCTTCATGTGGCCTTCCTTGCTCCAAAACTTTGCTGTGTACATGGTCCTGAGGTTCGAATCTGCATCCAGGCACATGCCAGGCAAACACTAATGGCCGAGTCACTGCTCCGTCCCCCAAATCTTACTTTTCAAATCTCAATTCAATTGCCATTGCCTCCAGGAAGCACTGCCTAACCCTCTCAGGCAGAGGCAATGATCTCAGCAATTCTTCTATGGCCCCATAGTGAGGAAGAAAAATAGCCTGTTCAACAAATGGTGTTGGACAAATTGGACAGCCTTTTGTAGACAAGTGAAATTGGGTCCTTACCTAACCCTGCACAAAAATTAAACCAAAATGGTTCAAAGAACTGGATGTTAAGACAGCAACTTTAAATTTACTTGAAAAAGAAGTAGGATCAACACTTCAGGACTTAGGGATTGGTGCTGCCTTCCTTAACAAAACTCACATGGCGCAAGCAGTAAATTCAAGAATAAATGAATGGGATGCAATTAAATTAAAAAGCTTTTGCTCAGCTGAAGAACTGGTCAAGAGCATCAAGAGAGATCCTACAGAATGGGAGAAAATCTTTGTCTGCTACACCTCAGGCAGAGGGCTAATATCCAGAATACACAAATAACTAAAAGAACTAAACACCAAAACCACAAATAATCCAATCAATAAATGGGCTAAAGAACTCAAAAGGAACTTCTCTCCAGTGGAAGTCCAGAAGGCCCATAAATATATGAGAAAATGTTCTGCATCATTAGCAATAAGAGAAATGCAAATCAAAACTTCAATGAGATTCCACCTCACTCCTGTTAGAGTGGAAAAAATGAAGAATACGAACAAGAACAGATGCTGGAGGGGCTGGGGGAAAAGAAGAACACTGTCACATTGCTGGTGGGACTACAAACTGGTTCAGCCACTCTGGAAAGCATTGTGGAGACTCCTCAAAAATTAAGGCTGGACCAATTTACTATAGCTAAATTATGGAACCAACCCAGATAACCCTCATTTGATGAATGGATCCAAAAACTTTGGAACATATATACAATGGAATACTACTCCACTATTAGAGAAAATGATAATATGGCATTTGCAGCCAAATGGATGGAGATGGAAAAAATTTTGCTAAGTGAAGTATCCCAAACTCAGAGACTCAAGGGCCGAATGTTTTCTCTCATTTGTAGAAGCTAGAATATAAGCAGAAACAGTTTGTTAGATGGCTAACCTAAAAATTACCTCAACATGTATGAACTCTTATGATCATGGGGAACTGTGCTAAGACTCCTGGGGGATGTAGGGGGGGTAGGGAGGTGGGAAGGGAATAGGAAGGCCATCAAGGTGACTAAAGGGAGGCAGTGTGGGTGAATCTAATCCAAGGGGAACCTCTGACTTCCATGAAAAGTCCAATTAACTTGGGGCTTAAGTAAAGTGAAACATGGAACCAAGGAGAACCCAAAGCGGGGAAACCATGGTGGGGCACGAGTATTGGCCTATTCTGTCATTACACTGTTGTTCTTGATTGTTTGATGATGAGCCCCTCCAAATTGTAAGACCATGTCTATCAAATAATAAAAAAAAAAAATTAGGGCTGGAATCACCTTATGACCCAGCTATCCCACTCCTGGGTATTTTCCCAAAAGAGTTAGAATCAGCATATTATAGGGATATGGCTTCATCAATGTTTACAGTAGCTCAATTTACTATAGCTAGACTATGGAACCAACCCAGATGCCCCTCAATCGATGAATGGATTCAAAACCTTTGGTACATATTTACAGTGGAATACTAATTGGCTATTAGATAATAATATTATGGCTTTTGCAGCCAAATGGATGGAGATGGAAAAAATTATGCTGAATAAAATATCTCAATCTCAGAGACTCAAGGGCTGAACGTTTTCTCTCATTTATGGAAGCTAGATTACAACCGGAAACAGTATGATAAATGGCTAAGCTAATAATAACCTCAACATTTATGAATTTTTACACAAAGGGGGGACCCTTGCCTAGGAGGCTGGGAGATATAGGGAGGAGGCAAAGGGAGAGGGAGTAACAAAGTCATCTAGGAGACTGGAGGGAGGGAGTATGGGGTAATCAACTCAGAGGGAAACCTCATACCTCTGTGAGAAGTCCATTTAACATAGGGGTTGAGAGAAACATGGAACCATAAGGAACCCAAGGGGGGGAACCATGGAATGGCATCAGCCTTGGCTTGCTATATGAATATACATTTGTTCTTAATTGGTTGATAATGAGTCCCCCTTAATTGTTAGTACATATTCAACTAATAAAAAATAAAAAATAAACTCTCCACTTAATTTACTATGTAATCTTTTTGTCCACATACCTTATTTCTAACATTTAATTAATGGAGACTATATTGTATTCATCTATTTTCCTTCTAAACAATTTATCTTTATTTTGAAGAAAGTACTAAACTAATTGACAAGATATGGGGAACAAATTTGAAGCAGAGATATGGTGTAATTCATAAAGAGTGAGGTCAAGCCTTTCCTAATCCTTCATGATTATCATTTCTAGTAAATTATTTTCATTGCTATATGTTTTGGTTCTAAATAAATTTTTCAAAGATATGTCTCATGCAGAGCAACTAAGCCAATAGAAAAACTACTGAGATAGTCAAAGATACCATTTGTTTTTGAATATCTACTCAAGTTATGAAATAACATTGAAATCTAGAATCTGAATCAAAATTACAGATTATTTGCGACGATCTGGTCACACTTATCTGAAAATTTGTTTTAAATGATATAATTAAGCTCTCATAAGGACTACGACAGTAATTCTGTGTCTTACAGAAGCTAAGATCCATATGAATTGAGTTACTCAAGGAGTTGTTAAAGAGTTATAAAAGAAGTACAAAATAATTTCCCAAATTTGAATGAATTAGCAGTAAATTTATGAAAATAACATATTATATGTGCTATCTTAAGGCAGAGAACTGTCAGATATAATACCTGACATATAGTGAATTGTCAGTGAATGACCTGGACCTTCGAACTTTGTAAACCTCTGGTTCAATTCCCACAGTTTTCAGAAAAGAGTAATTTACTCAAGATCTCAGATGGTATAAGTCTCAGAGGTGAAATCTGAACTCAAGATATCCGTCCTAAATCCTGTAGTATTTCCTATTAGACGTAATACTAATAAAAAAATACTCAAAATTGAGTTAATATTCAAATATGCACATATTCTATTTAGGTTCTCTAACAGCATTTCAGAGAATTTCCATTAAGTAATATATTTGTCAAAATAAAAAAATACTAATATTCTTTGTACATGTTTTCTACAGGACATGCTTCATGTAACACTTTAAATTTCACATTCAGCATATATTACTTATGTACCTTAAATGTTTATAGTTACAGAATCAAATAAGGCTATCATTCTAATGATAATTGAAAATTTTCCATTCTCAAGAGTACAACCAATACAGCATCAATAGATTTATACTTAAAGGATTTTCATTTATTTCTGTGTAATTTGAGTAGTAGATGATTGTGTATTAGCTTGTTTACATAGTGGAGAAAAATCTCAGACCCACCAGGCAGGAAAGGAAGCACACACACACACACACACACAACCTTATCTATATTGCCTTGACAATTGAGTTTGGACAACAGTATTTTCAAAATGTACCCTATTCAGGACTGGATATGTAATTACCTTCAGTTCATAGTCTAGACATTAATGCTTTCATAGTATTTAAGACTACTTGTAACATGCTTGCAGCTTTAAGTAAGCAAGGCTAAATCTTGACCAGATAAATTAGCAAAGAATGCAATAAAAGCTGCAATAAAAGAACTTTATCCTACAAACCTTCAAGTTGCTGCTAAATGAGATTTCTTTGAAATGCAGATCAGTTGAACTAGATTAGTGAATTTTAGCTCCTGTCAACATCATAACAAAATACAAATACAATTGTTCACTGGTCTTATCTCCATGCTTCCATCTGCTGCCTTGTTATTTACTTTCCTTGATTTACTATGCAGATCTAAATAAGGCACATCAAGGAGGGCTTACAACACAATGGCTTCTTAAGCTTTACATCAAGGTATTTGAAACTGAAGCCAGGAAAGGGCTGCCATCAAAGACATATCTCTAATGAACTTCCATATCAGAGAAGGTTTGGTATTTAATACTGCTGTGAAAAGAAAGAGCTACAAATCAGAATGGCCTATGAAAGAAAATGCCTACAAATCTTGATGAGATTAGCACCTCTGAGAATTAATATCCCAATAAAAATGATGTCTGGTACCTTGAAGAGTTAACTTCCAACCTTTGCAAATATAATGCGGTATGTCAAGAGCAGAGAAATCATTTGACAAGGTTAAAAGGTCAGGGAAGAATTTTTAATTTCCCCCCCTAAGCTAGAAAATAATATTTTTCACCCCTGCTCATAATAAATCTATGTCAGAATAAACACACTTGAAGATAAAACACAATTAACAGATTTTTAACATTACTTTCTGTCATATGCATTTTACACTATTTTTCAAAAAGAAAAATTAGGAACAACTTCACAATAAAATAATGTAATTTAAAATGACAGCACGCAACATTTGTTCATCAATTCTAGTATTTCCTTTTTTCCCCCAAAGCAATCTACACCAACACAGAGTAAAATCTGTCATTTTGCAAATGCTGAGGTGCCATTTTTATTATATGTCACTACCCTTTTTTAAGAGACATAGTATATAAGAAAAAAAATTCCTCTACTTTTTCTTCCCTTTATTTTCTTTTCCCAGTTTTATTTCTAATAAGCTGAGTCTCAGTACAATAATTCACAAGCCTAACTTGAAAGTTTCCAGCAAACTCTGCTTGCACTACTATTTCTTTCCCATAAGCAATAAGGTCTATAAACAAATAATACATATTTTTTTCCAAAAGAAAACATTTCAATCATTTGTCATTCTTAGCAAAGGAAGATCCCACAAGCACGTTCTGTTCTGTGGATCAATCAATTCCAAACCAAAGTAGACATGTTGTTGACTCCAGCGCCTGGAAATCCTGCTGCAGGCTCACCGATGATGAAAACTGAGGTATGCAGCGTATGGGGCCCCACATGGCATTCAGTAGCTTCTGGGCATGTCAAACTTCACAACTACCCTACAGTCAATGACAGCAAACACCTTCCCTGTTTCTGCCTCTGAACATTAACTTGCCTTTTCTACCCTCCCTCCAAATTACAGGCAGTCTTCCACAAACAAAGCCCCAAACAGAAACAACCTCCCATGACTACACAACAGAAATCACAGTTGTCTTTTTGCTGGATTTCATTTCATGTAGGCGATGTTCCAGACTTATTTACAACCACAAGAGACCATTACCTCTTCTTGTTTAATGAAATGACAAAAAAAAAAAAAAAACATATTTGCATATGCAAAAGCAGGTGCAATAACAGGTTTGACTACTCTTGACCTAAAGCATGTAAAGGAGGTTTATCTGCAACAGCTGTCTCAAAGGTATTGGTACTCTGCTGGGCAGTCAAAACCCCACCATCTGCAGACATGTGTGTTCTAGCAGTCTGAATTAAAAACTGATCAACAGATCTTCCCTCATCTTTATACAATATTGGGCTATTTTACCAATCAGTCCTAAATAAGAACACTACATAAAAAGAACACTGACATACAAAAGTAGCATGTACAGTCATAATTTCAAGACAGTTTTTTAACCATTCTGATATACTGTAATGTACCAAATACTGAATGTATCAAATACTGAATTTAAATCTTAGTATTATTTCATAGAGCAAATTTTTCATATATTATTAATTTTAATTGCTGAGATAATGACCAAAAAACCACATCTCTTGATTTCTGCTAACTTATTGTTTTCCTTAACTATTTTTACATTTAAGTTAGTTCTAGATCTTAAAAATAATGAAATAGTATGCACTGATTTTTATTATCTAACTTTTAGCTTCAATTTAGACAAGTACATTTTTTCTACTGAGATTATAATTTCCTTTAAGAGGCTACTTCCACACTAAATAGCCTGAGTCTGAATATGACCCTTCACTGAACAGAATGGCTTGTTTTTTAGATATGGTTGCAGAAGGTAGCACCATATGCCCCAAGCTCCAGGTCGGATGCTCTTTCTACAGTCTAATTTGCTTGTCAAAAAATGTTACTATCACAAATGTACACTGTCTATGTAAACTCAGCATTGCATAAAATAAAACAATTTTCCTAACTTTTTTAAAGAAATAACAATCTCTAATAAATGTAAAAGGTTAGAAAAGTTCAAGCAAACAGAACTATTAAAAAAAGAAACTGGCACATGATTGAAAAAAGAAAATCATACACACACACACACACACACACACACCTTTAAATTAAGTATCTATAATTGAGACTAAAAACCTTATCTTTTTGAAACAGAGACAGCATGAAGTTCCATATTTTCAGGCTGTCTTAAAAATAATGAACAACTTCTTAAACAGAAGATTCACATCAATCAAATTTAAATCAAATATGTTATGAAAGCTATCTTTCCGATTTGAGTGCAATACATCTACTTTTTTTAAATGCTTCTGCAACCTCAATCGTACAGTTCTCATATTTTCTTTAATCCTCCAGGAATGTTAAGGGTTTACTACAACAGTGTTTTGTTTGCTTATAATTTTGTATTTTTTTTTGTTTGTTTTCTCATGATGGGGAGATGGTATCTGACCATAGGAAGGAGGAAGCCAACTGAGTTAAAATTTTCCTTTTTCCTCCTTTTTGTTTTGTTACTTAAACACTTAAGAATTAAAATACCGTTTGGAGAAAAAAGGTATTCAGTGGCTGTTTCTAACAACTGAGATGAGACATCATTATGACCCCTTCAAAGCTTTTCCAAATTTTTGAAAACTAAAATTATTTACTCAATAGGTTGTAACTGCCTTTTCTGAGCCACAGTAATCCATCATGTGAATAAATATTTAGACAATATTTTAAATGTGTACAATGTACTTGAGGGAATGCCACAATTCCAGGCTGTCATGTAAATACAATCTGATCAAAAACATTCCGCTTGTACAATAAAAGCCCAGCTAGAAACACAATAGTTCAGCCAAGGAGAGAAAATTGATATCCAGGAAAACTGCAATAGTGGAAAATGACCACCAGTTACATAAACAGTTGTAATTTTAAGAAGTTCTAAAAGCTGTTTTTGTTGAAATAGACATCATATAAAGAATATGCATCTACTTTAAATATATTAACAATGTTTCTTAAATACCATTTATGCAAAATGATATATTTATTTAATAAGCAACACACTATGCAACAGAAAAACACAACAATATGGCTCTACATGTACTGACAGAGCAATGTCTAAGGTACGCCTTTACGTAGAAAAAGCAGGATATGTCAAAGTGTATTAATTAAGTTACTATTTTGGGGAAAACATATATAAAGATACATGTTTATACATACAGTGATTATTTCTAGAAAAGTACCAAGAAGCTGATTATTGGATTACTCATTGAAAAGTGAAATGAATACTTAATTATTCCCCAACATTTTCAAGGCAACATACACATACCAACTTGTATCAATCATTATATGGCACACCGGGACAAATGGAGGGCCAGATCTTCCAGGCCTGACTCTGCTTTTGTTGGATTTTAAATAGAAATACAGCATGGTATCAGGTATTACGTATTACCTGTTTTTAAAAAATTAAAGCAAAAATCAAATAAGCCAAATTTTCCATGAAGGCTTATCAATGGAGAATGGAAAAAAATATATTTTTTCAGTTTAAAATTAGCCTTTACTAGAAAATATAACTTAACATTAAATGGTACTCAGATAATCCCTCAGTCTGTCTCACTTACAAATGTTGCTGACAGTAATGAAATTCATAGTATACAGACCAAGAATCCTTAAATCAGTGTTCCTTATGCCATGTTTCATTATGTCACGATATATTTTACTATGGTCTCAGTATTTTTAAAAAATTATATTAAATTACATTTTTACTCAAGATAAGGGTGCTAATATCAAGCCAAATTTTATATGTGACTCTGCTAAACCTTTAAAAAGTTTAACTCATACCTGTATGCAGCAGTTAAGTAAAGAAGTTCTACTAATATCCATTTGTATTTGATAGAGAAAGATGGAAATAACATTTTTTTTTACTGTAATGAATGCAATTTGTTGGCTGGCTAAAAATATTTAAAAGATGGGGGAGGTACTTACAAGAGAAATTTTTTGTGACGACTAAGGGTTAAATCCAATGACATTACCATGACCTCAAAGAATACAAAATGCATTATAGAAGCACCTTTTGTTAAAAAAAATTATTTCCACCTTCCAGACAGTCCTTTTAGTTTGTTTTCATAAAAAACTATGTAATAGGTAGCTTTATTATTTTCCATGGAAAATCTTATGCCAATAATTGCATGTTGCATATTTGGGAATTGTTTGTTTAGGTGACGTGACTCAGGGATTCCAAAAGAATAGTAAGGCATCAAGTTTAATGCTTTAAAAGTAGCTGGTAAAGGACTGGAACTCGAACGGAAAGATGAAGAGAAGTTCTGGGTGGCTGGAAATAAAGAGATGGATTTGACACTTTTCCCAGCAAAAGAAACATTCACTATTTCATGAAAAATAAGGATTTAGTGGCATGGGGATACTTAAGAAGGTCTTACTACTGACTCCTACTTGGCTTCTAATGTCTTATTATTTAGTCAAAGAAATCTCTGTGTGTGCTCTGTTCCAGACCCTGTGCCTAGTACTGACTTCAATGATTTAGTAATCCAGACATTTTCTTAAAGCCAGGGAGGAGGAACAATTGATGCAAATATTTATCCACAGGAATTGAAGACACTATAACCATAGGGATGAATAAAGTAGTAATCCAAATAAGAAAGGATGTAGCCCTGAGCTAGGACAGTAGAAATGGAGATAAAGCCAACAAGACAGATGTGAGAGAGATTTATAAATTAGGGTCCATTTCATTTGTGATAAAGATAAAAAAAAATTAGGAAAATGCTCTACCACTGAGCTACACTCCCCAACCTCAGCCCCTTCTTAACTATTATTTTGAGATAAGAGTCTAAGTTCCTGAGGCTGGCCTCACACTTGCGTTCCTCATGCCTCAGCCTCCCCAGTAATTGGAATTACCAGTGAATAACACTATGCCTTTTGAAAAAGATATTAATTTTTTCTAAATGAAATCACAAACTGATTTTCTTTTCAGAAATTCACACAATGATTTAAAAGATGTATACTGGCGAGGCTTTTCTCTGACAGACCTTAAAACGTATTATGAAGCTGTGAATGTGTTTTTAAAGTGTGTGAAGTGTCCCCAGGCTCAATGGAGGTAATAATCTTGGCCTCCCCACGTAATTCAAATGGCTCTTGGGAAAAAAGTTTTGCCATTTGAACCCATCACATCTATCCTGAGTGTACATGTGAGAGTGGCACCAGAAAGCCTACTGTGTAACAAGGCTCAGACATTATAAACAACCCTGAAAGTTTTATATTGCTTCCATTCTCTCTTCCTATGCCACACAGGGGTTTCCACTGTGCCAAGATACTCAAGATCAGAGTTAATTCTCATTGGCTAATTTTTTTCTTTAGACTCAGCAAAGGTGGGGGGAGGGGAGGCTAACTACCAATGGGATCAGCTATTTAATTTTTTTTTTGTATGATGTGTTTTAAAAATCAAGTTTTCTCTTTCTTGGTTGTATAGAGAAGTGCCAAATTATCTTTTGAGTGATAGTTTTCTTTGAGCCAAAAGGTATATACTATTTATCACTTAAGAATTTGTATAGTGTTTATAGGAGACCTCTGTGGTCCACGCAGTCGAGGTATACCTAGTCTAAGCTTGTATCTTGGGGGCAATAAATGCTCAGGGGTCAACCTTACTCTGAACTGTGTCTTCTTATATTCTCTAACAGGCTTTGCTTTGTATTTCAATATAATTATAGTACTGAAGTGTGTTTTTCCTGCTCCATACCCAAAACTTATCAAACTACCAAAGATAACTGTGGTTGTACATGGAGAACAGCAAATCTGGGGACAACTAAAGAACAACTTTTATCAGCACACAAAAGGTTGTCAACATGAAAAGGGTTACCCATAGCCTTTTATGGTTTTTGAAGACCCACCAGCTACTTATGATCTCTTAAAACAACTCCATTTTATATATGTGTGTGTGTGTAAACCTCAGTGATAAAATAACTTAACCAAGAATAAATTGACAATTAATTGACACAAATCTCAATCCTCTTATGCCATATCCAGTGCTACTTTTTCTATGCTATACAACTTAAGTAGTATTTTATATAATTTCTTAGTATTCAGTCAGGACACAGAGAATTTTTAAAAAGCCAAATTTGTGCTGGATTTAAAGAGCTTTATAACTGCTAAGGTTATTCAACTACCCAACTGGCCACCACCAGTAAAGATGTGTAAAGTGGTCTGGCTGAAGCTATATGACCATCTGTTGAGCAGGATATTGAACTGGATGACCTTTAAGATCTTTCCAACTCAAAGATTCCATAGCTTTATGGTGATAATGATGCTGTTTCAGCCTGTTGCCAAGTAACATGTCTATTGTTTTTCCTGACTGTCACACACAGCAATGGAAATAACTATCATGCATGACAAATTTATATCATGGTGTCAAATTTGCAATTAGCATTCTTGAAGTTTCTTATTTCTGTAATATTCAGATCTATTCTAAAGATGCAGCCTAAATTTCATTTCAAAAGGTGTGAAAAAAAATTTCTTTGATGAATGACATACCCTCAAGCAATATCCCTAATTCCTTCCCCTTTCTTTTTCTTTCCAGCCTAATCAGTCACACCTTCCTCAATCTACCATTGCCCCCTACTAATTAACGGGAGTAACTCATTCATTCATCCAGTTATTCTATGAACATTTATTCATTGAATCTTTGTGCAGAGCACTCTTTTAAGTTAAGAAAATACAAAATGAGATTTAGAATCTCACTAGCTTTCCAGTGGGTAGAGCTCAAGAATCTGTTCCTGTCATTTATTAAGCACTAGTACCTAGTTCAGATCTGCCACCAAAGATTACTGAGTTGATGCCTCAAACCAGCTAAACTTACTAGAAAACACAAAATTCACTTTTTCTTATTTTTTGACTACAAAGCAAAAAAAAAAAAAAAAAAAAAAACCCACCACTACACATAACGTACCCAGTGTCAAACATAAACACATGTAGCATACAGGTAGAAACATATGTACATATAAAGGATGATTTTTTTTTACCTTTGAAAACTTTACACTTAAGAAAACTAATGTCCATGTCAAAATGTTTTGAGTAAAAACACTATAACATTTTCATATAATTTCAGTAATTCCATCTTTCTATGTAACAGAATCATTAAAAATCGTCACTTTCAAGACAGTAAAATTTGCTCAAACCTTACCACTTAAACAACTGTTTTGATGTCTCTGTCCAATTGGATGCATGTTATCACACAGTTGTTCCCCATTCTGTAATTTTTAAAAATTAAACATTTTAGCTTTATTCAGTTCTACCATTTAGAACTAATTCCTCAATATTCAATTATTTTTAAATGATCTCAATGTTTGCTATGTTTATTACAATGAGATTTAAGGTCTAGAGTAAAAGGTTTACTGAATATTTACATAAAAATTTAAAAGCAGAAGAATATTAATGATTAGCATACTTTAAACTTCATAGTATACAGAACACTGGCATAGAGAATCTTACTTGACTATATGATGGTCAAACCAGGAATACTTCGTTCTTGTTCCCACTGTACTAAAGAAGAATTAAACTAACGTGCTTAAGATCCATGGGTCATGTGTGACTGAACAGGTAACTCATAAAAAAGCCGTGTCTACGGTTCAATTCTCTGCTTTAACCTGAAGCCGCCACTGCACTAGTTCATAGAATTTTAACTAGACTATATCATATTTGGGAATCCTGTAAGCAGTTCAATCTGTTCTAACAAGGCACCCATCAATGCAAGAGCTAGTTTGAACATTTATAAAGTTTAATAGCAAAAAACGTTCTTAGTTAAGCAACCTTTTCATCACATTTCATTTAAAGAGCACAGTTATATCAAGTTACTCCTGTACTTCGAATAAATAAAAAAAATAGCTTACTATACTGCAGTTTGCTTATTGATGACTCAGTATAAAATACTTGGCTACCTGTATGTATAAACACATTCAGAACTCAGAATATTTCTGAACCAGCAAGGCTACCTCAGAGGAAAAGAGTATAAATAATTTTAAATGAAGCAATAATTCAAGGGCTTCTCATTCACGTAAGATTAGAGCTTAGACTGCATCTGTGGAAGTGAACATTTATGAGAGGTTATTTATGTTAATTCTTTAACATGCCAGGAAATATTCTGCCATTATTTCCTTTAAAATCATACCTGTCATGGTTAGAAAGTTCACTATTATACAATTTGTGACAAATTTCTTGAGGTCAAATACTCACGAATGAAGAACTGAAGTTGGTGTTTATCTTTACTTTTAGCAAAGGGAACGTCATCCAACTCAATATTTAACACTGTTTTTCTTCTTTTAAAAAGGATTAAATATTATAGTCATAGTAGTGGTGAGTCAAAAGCTTATCTAATCGTTTGCAAAAACTGCCCCATACTTGTATAGGATTATTGTTGTTTACCAAATATTTCTGGCTCTCTGCTGTAGGACACATGGCAGGACTGTAGGTTTCTCCTTGTTTGAAAGCATGTGAGGCCATGTGAATTGCCTCACATGTGAGCAGAAGCTTTGAAAGCCAGTATGTGAGTCACTGTATTCGCTTCACTCTGGTAAAGTACCACAAAAGCATATGCTCAAACGAAGTTTCTAACAACCTAGTTTTCTCAGCACAGAAACCTAACAACCAATGCTGGGTTTGGAAACCAAGTGAAAAATAAACTGTCGTTGTATCAAGACAAGGTATCCTGACCAATACACCAACTAAAAGAGTTTTTTTTTTTCTTTTCCAGGGAGTTTGGAGCAAACTAAAAAAAAAAGTAAATCTCTGAAGAATCTAATCATAATCCCTTAAAATACTACTCTGATAAATTATACCTTTTAAATAAAGAAGTATGATAAAGTCTACTTTAAAATAGCAAAAAGATTCTGCATCATTTTGGAATGCGGCAGAACAGAGTTTGACTTTTCCATCCAGGTTGGATATAGACTTCTTAAAAATAACATTTTAATTTTTGCTTCTCAAAATGCTTTCTTCCAAAGATATCTCAAAATTATATTTAATTAATAGAAATACCTGCTGAACACTCCAGTATTATGCTATTTACTAATCAATAGTGAAGAACGAAAAAAGGGACAGCAGTTAAGCACTGACCAAATGCCAGAAGACAAAAGTACTTTGAATTTAAGGCAGATGTGATGTAGCAAATGCCAACCAATTACTTTCAGAGAGTTGAAGTCAAAAAATAGATGGTATAATACAATGTAAAATTCAATCCCCATCTTTCCCCAGCTTTTCTACTTGAAACGGACCTTCTGAAAATTATTTTAAATGCTCTTGGTTACTTGAAATTTCTCCCATCTCCTCTCTTCAAATGAATACTCTTTACATTTCTGAAGATCTACTGTTTCTTTGGAATCTATCACATCATTAAAGAAATGCATATTTATCTACTAACAATATAATTTGGGCTTTCTAAGCTTAGCACTGTCAATTCTAAATAGATATAGAAGTTAACTTAACAAAAAGAAATTTATAAAATGCATATAAACTTCCTAAGTCACCAACTATGCAAACTTCCATCTGAAGTACTTTTTTGGGAAATAACACCTTTTTTGAGAGGCTCTAGTAAAAGTGTCTTAGGAAGATCTGTTTCTCTGTTGTTACATAAAGGGTTTACTCTTCACAGCTCTCCAGGATTAACTAGGCAGATCTCCTCTTCATACTGGGAGAAGTGTTCCTTCCTTACTCATGCTTTCAGAAAGGGTGTAGGGAGCTCAACCCTGTGATCCTTGGCCATCTCAGTGCTACCCTGTCTCTTCCAAGAAAGTAGAAAATTTTGCTTTATTGGGAAATATAGGTCTTTCTTCTATTTCTCAATTTATTCAGAACCAGGTGGGCAACAAAGATAATTTACTAAACCTCTGGAGAGGACCTCTTCACCCAACAAAAGTAAATTATCCAATAAGAGTTGTCAACAGCAAGATTCAAATTAGTTTGAGAAGTTGTCATACTAGCTATCTTATATATAAACCACATTTCAACCTAAATTTTTTGCAAAAACTTCGCACAACTTGGTTCATAACAGGGTGCTGAACACTGGAATGTCACAACAGGTGTGCCAAGATGCTGATCCCTTACACTCTCAGGTTGGCTGAGGAAGCCTAGGGCAGCCAAGACCTTTAGATCAGCCATAATTTAACCAAGATGCTCTCCAAATTTCATCACTTTCTACTTGTGCTCTGTCATGAATACAGTTGGGAGGCACTACCACAGAAGCATTAAGTGAATTAAAAAGGTTAACTATGACAGCTTAGTTACCTCCCTGTGACATGGCACATCCTATTCAAATTGTCACAGTTTAGTTACAGCTTTAAAATGATAGACTACTGTGGGTTAAATCACATAATTTTAATAGATTTTGCAAAGACAAAGAATACTCTGGCAACTTTTCTGTGTCTAAAATAAATAAAATCTCATGAAGTTCTCACTGTGGAAATCAAGAAACTGGCTTATGAGACCCCCTAAAGATTCAAGCCAATGGCAAACAGTTCACTTCAATTGACAGAGCACATCTTTTTTTCTGGGAAGATATTTGTCTTTGCTTATTAGCATCACCTCTCATTAACTCTACTTGGATTGCTATTATGGAAATGCGAAAAAAATATAAAATAATAAAACAGCTATTTTTCAGCTGGGCTCTAAAAAACTATGAAATTGTTATGAACTAACTTTACTGTTTCTGTGTGGAAAAATGCACAACAAAAGTCTGAGGATTATATATTTTTGAGCTCTTCAAACAAGCTGTCATATAATCTTGATGTAATATTCTTAGGCTTTGGTTACTTTATCTGCTATTTGAAGATTACTAAGCCAACCAAATCCAAATGCTGCTGTTTGTTATAGGAATGGGCTAAATAAAAAGGAATACTTTAAAGGCTATAATACAACAAAGATGTTAAAGACCATTCTGCCTAAAGTGTTTTGGTGTAGAATATTTCCACATTTACCAAAAAACTAGTGAGGTTGGGATTCTAGCAATTGGGAGAAAAATCTGTAGTCTACCTGACCTTATAAAAGGATAAAGGGATCGAGAAAGTAAGCATGGAAAAGGTTACAAACCAAAATCCAAAGAAATAAACTTTCTAAATTCATTTAATATATATAAAAGAATGCTTTCTATTATGTTTTATACTTTACAGATCTGGGCAGAAGCTGAATCTGGTAACAGGGGAATTGTTCCCTGCAACTTACTGAATCACAACCTTTCTCTAGGCCACAATAATATACCTTTAGAACTTAAGAATTAAGAATAGCATCTGGAAATTGGTATCAATGCTTAGTCTTAGGAAAGACATTCAATTTTTCATTTCTTCAGTTCCAACCTGAGAATAATACCTAACAAAGTGTTGTTTAAAAAATTAAGACATGTAAAGCATTTTTTAAATGCCTAGCCTACAGTAAGTTCTATATATTGGTTGCTATTTTTACTTATCAAAATTACCAAAGCGCCTGGTAACCCCATTAAGAATACTTCTGGTCAGCTACACTAAACTGACAAAACAGAAATGCAAAAACTAACTTTTTAGAAATGAAAGTCTACTCTTTAATTACACCACCTTAGTTTTTATTTAACACTGTTATTGCTGCTACAGAATACAGCATTACATTCTGTACTTATTTACCCTTAGACTCCCCTTGGCTATGACAGTTTCTCAGACTTTGTACTTGTTGATCTTGAAAATAGTGAGACATGATGATAGTCAGATATTTTGTAGATGATCCTGCAACTGAGACATGCCTGATGTTTGTCTCCTCATTAGAATGGGGTGATGGGTTTTTCAGGGAGTTGTCCATGGAAGATATACGTTAAAAACAGATAACTGCTGACACTGGTCTTGAGGACCTGGCTGAAGAAGTCTCAGGTTTTTCTACTGTAAAGGTAATTCCTTTCCCCCATTACCATACTGCCCTCTCTGTAAGTAAGCCTCCAGGAACAGCCCACAGTGAAATAGTCAAGAGTTATGTTTCTCTTCCTTAAAGTGTCTACATAGATTATTTATATAATAAAATGTCTATTTACCCTTGATTATATTTTTACTTAATTATTTGGTATGGACCCACAGGTATTTATCTTACATTTTTAAAAATGTCCTTATTTTATGGCATTACAAAAGTTCTACATTGTGGATACATTTCCTGCTCCAATCTTATAACCAGCATCATTCTTTGAAATACCCATTTTTTTATATCTTTTTAATTGGAGAATGGCATTGGAAACCAAGATACAGGCACTAGGTATGTTTGTTGTTTTAAGCCCTCTCAGTTAGCAGAGCAAGAAAATACATGTGTGTATCCCATGCTGAGTGTATATACACATCTATAAATAGTTCTATATGTAACCATCTGTATCCACATGCAGCAAAACTAAAGATTTTATTAAGCTAAAGCTAATGTTTATGTCTCCAACTCTAATTCAGTACCACATGGGCCAGTCTCTCACATGGGCCAGTCCCCTTACTTATCAATAAATTGCATGATAAACTTTTGATTTACACCTTGTCACTAAAATGTTGCAAACTTTTCCTGGTGAAGCTGATCGTTTATGACTAAATTTTAGCCAAAGTACAACTTAAATAGAACTGAATAAAATTCAGAAAGTTTACAATGCCATGTTTTCAACAGGAATACCAAAAGTTCCTGTCAGGTACTGGTCTTTCTGAGCACTTTACGAACTCAAGTTTATTGAAAATGTCTCTCTCTTATCATCTAAAGCTCTGTAAGCAAAATACTTGTGTAATTCTTCATAATGCTCTTCACAAATATACAAATATGTATTTGCTGAGACTTTACATAAGCCTCCCAAAATTTCCTCTAAATATGAATGATAAAGAACAATTTATTTGTAGATTCACATTATACTTATAAACCCAATATTCTCTGAATATTCCTCCAGTTCTCTGAATCCCTATTTCCTTAACTTTGAATCGTACACATGATATCATCTGTTATCTTCCTTACTATAGAAATAGACTCGTAACACAATGGGGAAGTGTGTACTAGATAACATACACTTCAGGACAAGAATACTAAATAATTCAAGTTGGTGTTATTAATTTTTTAATAAACTATGATAAATTTTGATGAAAGGCAAATTCATAAAGTCATTGTTTTTCAAGAACTATTTTATTTTAAAACCATGAATTTAAATGAGGTCCACATCTCAGCATTTTCAGCAAACTTGTTTTTTAGATTTCTAAGGCTCTAGTGATACACATTCTTTAAGGACTCACTGTATCCCCTGATTCACTAAGGAGTAAAACTAACCTCATTATTATTGTCTGAAGATAATAGTCTTTAGTCTCTCCTGTAATAATAAAGATATAATCAAATTAGACTATATGAATAATTCATGGTAACAGGTTTGATACTACTCTTACTTCTAGAGTTGCTTTTAAATTTTCTTTTGCTCTGATGGTTTAGACTCATTTAGAAAATATTGTTAAAATTCTTGAAAAACAAGATGAGGCTCATTTTTTCCTGATAGAATCAAAAGGATACTGTCCATTTTTATAAACCAATAAAAATGTTCAGTTTTGAAAACTTTTTCAATAAAAGCTAATGTATATTATAAACTACAATTTTAAAATTTTTCAATATGGTAACATTGAAAAATGTAACTTTTATTCTATAAGCATAACCACCTTTTAAGTTAACCATACTACAGATTGTCCTTTATCTGAAAGGATTGAGACCAGAAGTGTATTGCTTTGAGACATTTTTGGATGGGACCCAAGTTTGAACAAAAAATTAACTTCTGCTTCTTATGGACCTCATATACAAGGCTTGAAGATAGTTTTTTACATTATTTTTAGAGTGCCTGAGCTTTGACTGTGAGTTCAGATGTCACATGAGTTCAGATGTGGAATTTTGAACTTGTGGCATCCTGTCAGTGCTCAAGAAGTTTCAGATTTTGGAGCATTTCAGATTTCCAATTTTTGAAATGCTGTACCATCTATTTCAATCTCAGCCAAACCAGAATTCCAAAAATAAAATTTAAAGAGAAGTAAAAATGCAGTTTTATTTGTAAACTACACAATTTAAATTCACGAATTTTAACAGGCAAACTGCAGCTCTTCAATGGTGTAAAGCAAGGTTACATCAGTATTGAGTAAAAGTTCTTCAGAAAAGAAAATCACAGAGAATAAAATAAAAGCTATTTTTCCAAGGTATGTTAATGTGGAGAATAGAAGGTAGTACTATGAAAAATGCTGCATATGTAATAAATCGGTTAAGACACATAGTCACAGAAATTCTGACCTACAGAGCAATGAAAAAATGTCAAGGGCCACATTCCAGCCAAATTCCTTGATGCCCCAGTTTCTTCTACTAACCCTGAATTGTGTTATATCATGGAGAGGTGATTTAGTCAGCTTTCTTGCTACTGCGACTAAGTGACCCAACAAGAAAAATTTTAGGAGGAAAAGTTTATTTAGGTGCTCACAGTTTCAGAGATCTTAGTTCATGGAAGGCTGGTTCCAATCCTCAGGGCTCTAGGTAAGGCTGAACATCATGGCAGCAGGCATGGCTCCAGTAAGCAGAGCACAAGGCATCACGTTGGGAGGCAGTGCAGAGAGAGAAACTTCTCACCAGACACAGAATATATACCACAAAAGCACGCCCCCAATGACTTACCTCTTTCAACCAGTCTACCAGCCTACAGTTGCCAGTTAATCCCCATAACTCCCTGATTGTGTTAAGACTTTTACAGCCCAATAATTACACCTTCGCCTTCCCAAATTGTAACATGTGAACTTTTGGAGAATACCATATTCAAACTGTAACAACAGGCATACCATGTTTGGAATTTTACATTGAAAAAGAAGAAAATATTAGGTTATGAAAATCATTCAACTTCAGTTGAAAATCATTAAACTTCAGTTACCTAAAAAATTTCTTAAAATATATATATGATGGCACACCATTTCTCTAATTTTCAGAAACTGAAGCTGACAGGACCCTAAGACATGTGATTCATAAGTAGCAAGAGGGGAAAAACACACATAGACAAATAATCTATGAGCACTTCCATCATTTTGCAAGTGAAATAATTTAGATTTTACAAATAAATTTTTCAAAATCAGAAACATTTCAAACATCATAGATTTCTCTATGAGCTAAAATATAACACTGCAATGTATATGACTATTTATGTTAAATTTTAACACTATTTTCAATTTATATATTAGATCACCTATATACTTCTCATACATATATTTTATCTAAATAAGTAAAATTTATTTCTTTCTCTTAAGACTTTACTTTTAGAAAAAGGAAGTGTGAAAGAAGCAGAGCAGAAACTGAGTATATTCTAAAACTTATAATGTTCATGACAGAAAAAATATGCACACCACACATTGCATAGCCAACAGCAATGAAAATAGCACCTCTGGTTTGTTATTCTGGTTCTACTTAGATTTTCTTTCCCTTTTATAATAATAAATTTTGCCTTTATCTACAAGGAAATTTTTATCTTAACTTGAAAATATGATACTTAAGATCAGAAGCAAAAGATTAAAATGCTTTTATCTCAAGTTAAATTTCCAGTTAGTCATCAAATTAGCAGTAAGATTAAAGCAATGTAATCTGATACTAGTGAAAATCAGTAAAAATGCATTGCCATATTGCTGGAGGGATTAGAAATTGTTATATAACTTTTCTGAAAAGAATATGACAAAGTGATCCATGTCATATTCCCTAAAGGCAGATAAAGAGCCTAGTGAAAAAAACTGGACAAAGACATATGTACAAAATCTATTAGTAATAGCTTTATTTATAAACAGCAAGAAAAGAAAGCAATCTGAATATTATGGAGAAAATCAATTAAAATGCTTAATTGGTAATCAGTAATTATTTATGAAATTATTCAGCAAAAGAAAAGAAGAAAAGGATGATATAGGTAATTCAACTCTCAAATTGTTCTATAAGAAACTGATAAATGTGTCATCAGAGGAGACATCTATTAAACTGGTCAAAAAGAGCAAAAATAGTTATACAAACTCTATGGAGATTCATCAGAAAATATATAACAACAGAGAAACTTTTATTCAACAAAATCCACAAAAATTCAATAAGAACAGTGGAAGGTGATATTCCATCCAGGAAATACATCCATCCTTAGAACTCTATCTCCAATGTTTTTCCTTTATCTCTTCTCTTCTACCATTCCAATCACTTCAAATCTCCACCAAACACATTCAACCAAAACATCCAAATGAAGCTCACTAATGATCATAATAAGCTAACCCCTGGAAATCTAATTTCAATCCCCATTTGACTTTATGTATCTGCACCATTTGACACAACTTACCATATTTTACTCTCTAAAGAGCTTTCTTTCTGGCTTCTAGGACATGATAGTTTTTCTCATTCCTTTGTGACAAATTTCTATATCCTTCACTGGTTCTTCTTTATTCACTCAATAGCTCAACAGTGGAATGCTCCAGGGCTCAGAATTTGGACTGTTTATGTCTAGCAGTTCTCCGTTGATGATCTCATCTAGTTTCATAATTTCAAATTAACATCTATTTGCTAGTTTCAAATGTTTCACTCCTATTCACATCTCTGCACCCAACTCCGGATTTCTTTTATCCAATTTCTATTTAATGTCTATAACTAGGTACTTAATAGATCTCACAAATTTGTCAAAATTTGAATTTCTGAAGTTCTTCCCCACAAACCCTTTCCTTCTGTAGTCTTCCCCATCTAAGAAAAAGGAAATAATGCCCCCTGTCAGTGGGTAACAAACCCTGAGTCAACCTTAAATCTTCTCTTTGTCTTGTATTCCAAATTCAATTTATCAAGGAAGCTTACTTGTTAAACTTTCAAATTATATCCACAATTGTGTCATTCCTCATCTTACTCTTATTCAAGCTACTATCATCGCTTAGTTGGATTCTTGCAATCAATTCCTAGCTGGCTGCATACTTGCTCCCTCCCCTATCTTAGCCCTTTCCTCTGTACAAGTCATTTCCAATACAGCAGTCAGCACGATACTGTTAGAAGGTAGTCTGATTTGGATATATGTCCCTCAAAGTACCACGTGTTAGAGGTTGAGCCCTGAACTGGTAGCACTGTTGGGAAGTGGTGAGGTTTTTAAGAAGTAGGACCCAGTGGGAGATCATTAGGTCATTAGGAGAGTGTCCTTGAAGGGCATTGTGCGACCTCAGCACTTTCTTCCTCCTTTTTCACTTTCTGGGCCAAATGATTATGGACTGAAAGCTCCAAAAGTAGGAGCAAAAAAAACTATTTCCTCTTTATGAATAGATTATCTCAGGTATTACAGTAACAGGAAGCTGACACTAGAGGTACAGCACATGAGTTACTCATCAAGCCAGGATCCTCCAATGGCCTATAATAATTCAATCCTCCTTTCTCATTGCTGATACTCTTCTCCCTTCTTTATTCCCATCAGCTATGCTGGCCAGCTTGCCATTGCTCAAAACTTGCCCTAGAACAGTTCTACTTCAAGACGTTATTGTTCTCTCTGCCTTGGTATGTTTTCCTTTCAGATACTACAGATGAATTTTTATTTCATTATTTTAGAAGAGTTAAGACATTCAGAGTTCTTTACCTGAAAATTGGCAGATAGCATTTCCTTACTCTGAGATAAGGAAGATCATAAAAGAAATACTTTCTTGGGAAGGGACAACAGAAATTCAATTTTTGATATGTTCAAGAGACTTATTAGACCCAAGTATCACCTTTCAGTTAAATCTTCTTATTTATCATATTCAAAAGTGCAACACCCTACCCCACTACATGTGTAAATATTATTTCTCTTTATTATTTTATTTTTCCTTACAGTACTTACCATCATCACACATTCTTTATCGTTCACTGATTTTATTGTTGACTTTCCCTCATGAGAATGAAGTCTACAAATGAAAAGGGGTTTGTGTGTGTGTGTGTGTGTTTTGTTTTCTGTTGTATCCTCAGTGCCTAGAGTTTATGAGAAAAAGTGTATTTATCTGTTTCAATTGAATGAATGAAGAAAACTTCAAGGATGTTTCCAAGCTTCTGGAATTACACAGTTAGATGATGATGATAATGTCAAGACAAAGATGAGGAAAAGGAAGGGAAATCAACATTATGTTGTTCAAATCAAAATAAAATAAAACCATGTATCATTTATACAAATATTACTTTTATTGATTTTTTATCATATTAATTGTAAAAAAGTATGGATAAATTTTGGGCAACTTATGATTTAATAAAACTGATGAAAGTTAATTGTTTTCCTTTTCTGGGATGACATGCAATAAAACCTATCAATTATATAAATCCAAGAAAATATCAAGGTTTTTTTTAGAAAACAATAGCTTGTTTTTACATATAGATTATATAAAAATATAATATTCCTTTTCCAGTTAGTCTCCATCCTATGGGTATCAGACAATGTTAGCATGTGACCATGCAGGTAGATACTAAAGAGGACAAGACCAACTTCCCTGTGTCTATCATGCCTTTTCTCTACTGAACAATCCACAGAGTTCTGGAAAAAGAATTTTTACTATTGCAAGAAAATATGTACAAAAGTTTATTTGAGAATCTCTGAAGAAAAACATTTAAAATGTCCCTATTTAAGAGTAAATAGGGTAAAATCCTCAGTTCCATGATCAACAATGAAATACTGGCAATTCTAGTTTGAAACTGCAAAATTATCCTTTCTCATTTTGCATGCTTCTTTTTTCGTACAGCCTTGATAACAGACACTACTAATGTAGCTATAATATTCTGGGCAAGTAAGTGAGGAAAGAAAAATCATTAACACTGCTCCAATAACCTTTTGTAAAGAGGTCGCTTAGACGTTGTGCTTGAAGGGTGTGTGTGTGAGAGAGTGTGTGTGTTTGTGTGTGTGCATGTGTACATACATGCACTCACATGTGCATGCAAGGGAACTTTAGAAAGTAAAGTTAAAAGGAATTTCCATTTTTAGATGGCCAAGCACAATCAAGATCCCTCCAGTTTTTAATAGCTGATCTTAATAAAGTATAATTTGTAGGGTGCTGAAGCAAATGGACTCTTCCATACTGATGGAGATAATTAGAGTAAAGAGCTTCACAGACTAAAAATTTTAATGCAGTCTTTTATCAAATGCAGTCACTCTGCCTCAGCCTGACAGTTAACAGCATATGATCTGGTAAACAAATACTTTCACACAGAACAAAAGTGCCATTAAAGGCCAAAACTGTCAACACAAATTCCATTCTTACAAGAGAAAAAATACGTAAACTGTTGATCACCTCTGGTTGTCTTAACTAGCATGGAGGTTGTCATGGAAACATTTCTGCGAAGTTCACAGTGATGAAACACAAACACTTCCAGTTTAATTGCTATTAGGTTTAGCATACCAGAGTTTATTTATACTCAGTGTGCATTATGATAAAATGTAGTAGAAATAAAGCTTACAATAATCTAGCATAACAAAGCCAACATTTCCTTTTCAAAAATTAAATGAAAAAGAATTCAATGGCAGTTTAAGGTTTTTTTTCCAAAAAAATAATAAATACCCAATATTCTCAAATACCTATTCTGGTGTCTTTGTATCTTTTTCTTAAGTACATAATTTCTTTAAATATTTTATATTTTTACTTGTATAGTATACATTTACAAAAATACCTACTTCAAACACTAAAATCAAACTCACAAAATATATTAAAATTAAAACCCCAGATGGCAGAAATTTGAATGCTCAAAGTTACATTTTCAAATCAGTATTATGCAATTATTAACATTTAACTAGGAATTTTGTTTCATCTATAGTGATAAAATACTAGGGATAGTTTACCTAAAATCTTTCTTCTTTGTAATTATGTTTCCTTAATTATAAAAGAAAAGAATCTTAAAAACTTCTAAATGAAAATAAACGTTATGGACATGTGCACAAAACAACATGCTTATGGAATCAAAACGCACAGTTGCATCAAATTTTTAATAGCGAATCTTTTTGGTATTATCTAGAAGAGACATTTTTAAAGTTTTAAAAAAGTGCCTATTTTTCCCCCAAGAAAAGTATTTAGATGTTTTATACTACATTTTGATAAATCCAAAAAACAAAGACTAAAAATAATGTATATATATTTTTGCATTAAATATCCAATATATTCTCACAAGAAAATTATTACTAGGTATAATACAAAAAATGAATAAAAGTTCATTAAAAGATCTGCCATATGGCTCTGACTCGACGTTGGATAGTTGTTAACATACTGTGTGCAATATCACTGTAACATCCAGTAACCAATACGTATGATTACAGAAAAGATACATCAACAAGTTGATATGAATTCTGCCTCCAGGTCTCCATAAAATACAAGCCACACATTCAAGATAATAATATTAAACTGGTTCACTAATAATAAAATACAGGGCTTGAAGTTAAAACCCTTGAATTTTGTCTGTGGTTTTTCACTAAATACCTGTATAAACTTTGACAAGACCCTTATTTCTGTAAGGCTCAATTAGGAATGCTGGGATATGTTATTCCTAAGGCTTCTTTTTGCTCTATGATTGTAACATACTGTGCATTCAACTTCCTCCACGCATTTCTGAATGGAAATGACAAATAAGACTGGAAGATGTAATATCAACATTACCAAATCAAGAAGAAAAAGTTTGGCAGCCAGCGTGCCAAGGCATTTCACACAAAAGTAACACAGAGTGCTTTTCATGTCCTAATAAAAAATGGAAAGAATAAGCAGGTACAGAAGGCTAAATTGCCTGTGAAAAAAGAAGTCATTTCAGAGTACTTAGAGGCTAAAATATGATATATTTGGTTTTCTGAATTCTGATTTCCTCAGAACAGTGGTAACTAGATTTTCATCATCACTAAACATTTATTAGGTGCCCAATTATATGAGCTTCAAAACAAAAAGATGCACATAGCCATGGTCCTTGAATCTGGGGCTTTTTAAAATCTAGGTTAAGTAACACTAAGCAGACCACACAGAAAAAACTATGAAAAAAATCTAATGAAATTTTTTGGAATATTTTGATCCCAGACTCATGAGTAATTTGAGTAGGAAAGAACTTTTCTGAACTAAATGGTAAAAGGGTTTAAAATAAATTTGGAAATAGAATATTTACACTGAAAATAAAAGAGAAAAAAATTGAGAATCTGCTGTCAACAAGTCAAAAAGAGATGAGTCACTTCACCTTTTTTTTTTTTTTGGTGGGTTGGTAGGGAAAACCTTTGATGATGGTCTACTTAATAGCAGTTTATTATAGGATAAGGAATAAGGATTTAAAGTTGAATTCTCTGCTATATTTCATTCAATCTTCAAGGTAATTTTGGACCATGATCAGTTACAGATGTTAACTAAAGAAGGAGAAATGTATCATTTAGGATTTGGAGAAAAATTCCTAGCTTTGGCACATCAGGGATGATTATAGGAATATCTTTAAGGTTTAACAGGTATTAGGGAGGGAAAGAAAGTACACAGGAGTTGACAACATGGAGTTCTCAATTATCATTCCAACCAATCCAATCATTAGCTAGTGGCCTATCCCCCAAAATCTCAAAATATTCAGATACTTGTGTCATGCACCTGTTAATTTTTAGCGCCAAGCAACTAGAAAATTTCTATCACTACCGTATGGCGCTCATAAGATATTTAACAAGAAAAATTATCATCTTCATTTTATATCCCCACCTGTTTTTTCATTTACTTTCCTAATACTAGCTACAAAATATACGGATAAGGTAAAAATATCAAATAAGAAATACTCAAGGAGAAGGAATTAGGAAAGGAAAGGTAGGAGAAGTCAGGTATTATAATTCTTTTTAACTAACAATAAAGTTATACTTAGAAATAGTCATCTGTCAAAATCTCTTAGTATACAAAGGCATCAACCAAATAAATAAATTTGGAGGGGAGAGAACTATGGAAGCCTAAACGATCTATGTACAGGCTAACCCAAAGGCTTATATTGATTTAATCATGTCAAGATGAGAAGTAGGAATGTATAATGTATGCTGTATTCCTTCACATAGCACCCTACTCAGCTATAGAAATCCAAGTTAAAGAAGTTACTTGACTAATCCATGATATCCAAAGCCCTGAATTCAGGAGCTCTCAATGCAAAATTAAGTGTGCCCCTTCATGACTAGGTTCCTCTAAATTCTATAATTACTTCACTTTAGCACACATTCATATGTCACTATAGGTACTGTTCAGATTACCATAATGTTTAATGACTGCAAACAGCTTTAGTTGTTAAATTCAACTAAAAACGGTATTTTAACAGTACCACTTAAGGAAGAAGACACTTTATTACTTTATTACCCCTACTATGTTTTCACATTTTGTGAAAATAAAAGTTATTCCTCAGTATCTGTGGGAACTGTTTTCAGGAACACTCTCCATAGGATAACAAAATGCATGGATGCAGAAGTATCTTTCAAAAAATGGTACAGAATTTGCAAATAACTTATGTATATCATCAAATATATGTTAAATTGTCTCTAGATTACCTATAATACCTAATACAATGTAAATGTCATGTAAATAGCTGTATTCTGTTGCTTAGAGAATAATTACAAGGAAAAAGGCCTGTAGGTGTTCACTACAGTCACCATCTGTTACGGTTTGAATGGAGGTGTTCATGTGTGACAATTCGGGTAGGCTGGGTTAATAAAGCCTTAACCCAATCACCGAATTAATCCCCTGACTGTAATTAGCTGGCAACTGAAGGCAGGTATGGTATGGCTGGAGAAGGGGGTCATTGGGGAAGGGGCATGTCTTTGGGATATATATTATGTATCTGACTTGGAGTCTTTCTCTGCTTCCCGGAACCATGCCTTAACTGGCTTCCTTCTGCCACACTCTTGTGCCATGATGTTCAACCTCTCCTCCAGCCCCTTGGAATGGTGCTGGCTACCTATGGGCTAAGACCACTGAAACTATGAGCCCCCAAATAAATTTTTCCTCCTAAAATTGTTCTTGTAGGGTCATTCAGTCACAGAAGAGAAAAAAATGTATTAAAACACAATTGTACACCTAACTACATTTTCAATCCAAGGTTGGCTGAATCCAAGGATGTGGAACCTATGGATATTGAGGGTGAACTGTAATTAGGAGAAGGAATACATGTTAAGTCCACCATGACTATACATTCACATGAATGCACACACATATACACATACTGTAACACAGACCCACATATATGCATACATAAATTCATACTCCACATGTGTGTGCTACTACATGCTGAAATACTTACATAAATAATTTTATTTGACATCTATATACTTCTTAAAGCTCAGGTGAAATCCTTTCCCCACCACAATTTTTTCTGAAACCTAAGTTAGAATGGAATATTCCCATAGGTTTACTGTCTACCCAGCACTTAACTCATTGACTTGCATTTAACTTACTATTGGCCCATGTATTTCTAGCATTATGTTTTAAGGTCCTTGAGAGCAATATTATGCTCTATACATCTTAAATCTCCAAAAGACCTAGCATAGTACCTTCTTCAATATAGTATATTCTTAAACGAATTCATGTGCAATTCAACAAAACTATTATTTTTCATATTAATCTCACTAAAGAAAGATAACATTCTTCCCTAGAATCAAGTGTCTTTTGCTACAACTTCTAGTGCACATATAAATAGTGCTTTATGAAATAACAATAACCAGGTGATCTCTGTGGGTATGTACCCAAGTTTGCAATCATTAATCTGAGACCGAGAAAGGGGATCTCTTTACTAGATACCCTGCTCTAAAATAAAAGTGGTTGGATTTTGTTGTGTAGCTGAGCAGACTAGTAAAAAGGAAGGCAGACATCTGATTCACTGAATGCCCAAGATCCAAGCTATGGCAAGGCCTTCTAGTCTAAAACAATATTAGATAACATAGAATTTTTTGAGGATTAGGCTGCTCAAGGAATTTTCAAAATCTTTATCTTCTCCACAGTTATCAATTATTATTCCATCTCCTAGAAACTTCTACATTAAGACATCCAGATTCTTTGCTACCATCAACATTTTAGAACCATACAACACATGTGAGGTTTAATGCAAGTTTAAAAGATTCATATTCCACTTAAATATGCAGTTATTTCAAGAGGCAGAACAATATTTTCTAATCATCAATTTGCCATTAATTCCACATATTAAAAAGCCATAAACTTGATAGCAATTTGAAATACTGCATGGGGGGCCGGAGTGTAGCTCAATGATAAGCACATGCCTGAAGCCCTGGGTTCAATCCCCAACACCAAATAGTCATCAAATCATCATCATTAACAAATATTTGATTGTTATCAATGGACTATAAAATTGGGTGCAAATATGAGGTCATCTATTCATTCACACTTTTTACTTATTCATTCAAATTTTGATTTAGTACTACTTATAAGGCAAAGTGATAGATAAGAAAGAAAATAATGTAAAATACAGAGGCATGCATGTTTATTATCAGTAATTCACAAACCAGCTGGAGGCTTAGTCAATGATTCTATTACTGAAATCAGTGGAAATTATGAACATAGAATTACAGATCAATCCTGGTTTGATTTCTGACTTTGCTGCTATAACTTTTATATCTTTAGGGGAGTTATTTTCATGTTTACAACCTTGTTACCTCATCTTTTAAATCAACAGAATATATACCACACAGAGTTGTGGTGAGGTCTGCAATCATCATGAAACATAGCAACCACCACAGTGTCATACACATACTCAGCAGACAGTCAAACTGATGATGGAGGAAGTGGTAGAAGAGGAAGGGAGCAGGGAAGGGGAGGGGAAGATGGAAGAAAATGCATCCTATTTTGATGTTGTATTTAACAGGCCAACCACACTCTTGGCTTACTGCCCATTAATTATACTACTTGATCTTAGACAATGACAAATAAAACATAATCCCTGACTACAAATAAAGTATCTCAAAGTGTACTGGAAAGCAGATACATATCAATAGATTATGTCTGCCATGGATTATAATATGGATTAAAATCTTAGAATCTTTTGAACGCTCAGAGAATGGCAATACATCAGTGGAACCAACAAACCAATGAATCTCCAGATATTACAAGAAACCCCAGAAACCCTGGGCATCCAACCAAAAGAAGAATTTGGATTATAAGATAAAACTACATAATGATTTACAATATCTGAACCTTGTGATTTAAAAAAAAACATAAATACTTTTTACATGTTGGTTATTCTTATTATCACATTGCAATTTTGGAAATTGGTGTCAATGTAATTTAACAGGAAGATGATGCTAGGTTTTTCAAACACCAAAATTATGTTTGTAAATAAGAATAAGAGAAGATAAACTATGTTAAACAATTCCCAGTATTTATTCTCTGCCTCAAAAACTTACTTTCCAGGGCCCAGCAATATATCTCCAAAAACCACTGTATGTTTAGAGGCTACATTCACATTATGCAAATGTTACAGGCAAATCTCTCTCTCTCATACACACACACACACACACACACACCCCAAAACCATAATAGGACAAAAAATGGAAGAAAAATCCATAAAAGGAAAATTAAATCAAAAACACTTTGATAAATCAACTGCAAAGCATGTACACTCTTCTGTAAAGTCTCTCATAATTCCATGAGAAGACAGACTTCATCTTGTCAAGAAGTCTTTAAATGTATGTAAACTTCCCTGAAGCATGGATTTTGTTATAGCTTAACATAATGTCAAAAATCTGTTTAATAAGAAAATTATGTCTTTATTATAAAACATAAATGCTTACTTACTAATGCTTTAAAAATATTTCACAAACGTGTCCGCACTTAAAAATAAACATAAGACATTTACCAAACATTTATGCACCATATTGAATTATTTTTTTGTACACAAATCTGAGAAGTTGCCAAGTTGTCTATCATTTATAATGCCTAAATGTGTAATGTCTACTAGTAATAGAGATATACTATATAGAGATATACTATAGTGTATCTACTATAATGCATTATTATATTCAAAAAATTACATATTAGAAAATACCACATTGTAAGTCACTCTGTAATGATAAAGGATCTTTCCAATTGAAATAAATTTTATTAAATAAATGATAAACTTAAAGCAATTGGTTTTCTATACTGGTACTTTCATTGTAATTTTACCTAAAAAATCAACATTTTTATTACATTGTAATATATGTAGCGAATCACATAAATAATGGCAAATCCACAAAAATCTATTTCTTAAAAAGTTTCCAGTGACTTGTTAATTTCTTATTCTGACTGTGAGCTGTACTTTGTTCAGTACCAATCATCAGCTGGAAAAATAAAACAGAACAAGAACAAGCAAATAAATCTGTGAAGAAAATATTTAAAAACTTACAAAATCAGTCATAATTTTGTTGTTTATGCTTAGTAGACCCCAAATATGAACAAGTAATTTCTATTATCATATTTATAACTGATGAATCCCTTACCACATCTAAACACTACGTGTACTCAAATGTTACCTAACGACAGCATAGAAAAGTTTTTAAATCTGCTAAGCTTTCATGCTGATCCATCAGCTTAGAAAATGTTTATAAAATTTTTTAAAATGCAGTGTAAACATTTTAGTCCTGAACCTTCTTTCTATGCCTTTGAACCTTCTCTTTCATGTGCAATACCTGATGGCCTACTGAGAATAACTGCTGAAAACCCCAAAGATGGGTAAAACAGAATTTCTGACTCAGGAAATAAAGATCAGCTGAACAGGATTCCCAAATGGCAATCCAGATCAATGGAAAAGCAAGACCAGAAATTTACAGTATCTATCCTACACAGTACAATATAAGGGTTGTATTTCATTGCTGGGAATGAAACTCCCAGTAGCCCAAAATAAAAAAGATACAAAGATTGTAAATCCAGTAATGAGAAACTACACTTTATTTTGACATTTTTCTCTAGGAAGAATTAAAAACCCTACTATCTTTATTTGGAATCACCGAGATAGCAAATAACTTCTGCAGCTAAATAATTACTTTCTGTGAAATAACTAAAACTGTTATAAGAAGTAGAATAATATTTTTAAAAAATCATCACTCAAAAATTTCTAGCCATAATCACCTCAAGATAATAGGGCTTATGTATTTTATGCCAAGTAAAATAATTATTTGCTTCAAGTTTTGTGAAGAAAAACTTAAAATAGACCTAACAGCAAAAAATAATAACAAAAATGAATTATAAAATAACCCAATGATATAATTGCCATATTGTTAATTCTATGGACTTAATAATTCATAAAGAATATGAATTATCATAAGTATGATACCCTATTAAGGGGCACCTGTTAGTATTTCAAGATGTTCTTACAAGGTACTTACTACCTCATAAGGCAATCATTTCCCATATTGGATATTATTTGCATATTCAGCATATATGTCTGTTGTATCTGTTTGGCCCTATTCTGACTACTAAGACAATGTAAAACAAATCCCCTATTCTACATTAACTGTTCTTTAAAACACTGTACTATCAAACCTACCCAGGTCTACTTAAGCTACATTAAGCAACCCACTTCCTTATTCTATTCTTATGACGTAATTTCAAAATCCTTCAACATTATGGTTGCCCACATAAATTTTAGTTTAAATCAACACATGACATTTTGAACTGACTACATTAGTACAGATAGTTTATCCATCTGACAACACACTTCTTGGCTAATCAAGTCACCATTTCATTTTTTAGTTTACATTATATTTTAACAGTTCAAGATCCATGTATCCATTGCCCAATAGATATCTTCACCTAGGTTTCCTGCAGATTTCTTGAACTAAAAAATGTCCAAAATTTAATTTATCTTTTTTCTTCTCCATTATCTTAGTAAATTTTGGTTGATATGGCAAAGTACCAAAGACTGGATAAACAACAAATATATTTCTCTCAGTTCCGGAGTCTGAGATTAGGATGCTATGATGGTCCAGATCTGGTGAGTTCCGTCTTCCATGTTGCAGATGGCTCTCTTCTTATATCCTCATATGGGGGAAAAGTGTTGTGAGAGCAGTCGTTGAGGTCTTTTATATAAGGGCACAAATCCCACTCATGAGGGTTCCAACCTCATGACCTAATTATATGCTAAAAACCCAGTACATTAACACCATCATATCAGGGGTTAGGACTTCAACATATGAATCTTAGTGGGACGCATATATTCAGTTCACGCATTTCTATACTTAATCATACTCCAGCTGTATTTAATCCTAACTTTCCTGTATCAGTACGTAAACTAGTAATGTTTAGAAATTTGATAATATTCTGTATTCCCTTTCTGTATCATTCACTTGACCATCAAATTCCCTCACAATTACTATGCACTTCAACAGCTTGTGATTTCATTTGAACTGCTGGAATTTAAATTCTGGATATGCCCTTACTATCTGTGTGGTCCTGCATAAGTAGTACAGACTCCCTGCAAATCAAGTTTCATAACTTGTAAAATGGGAGTAAAAATACTTCCCTCATAATGCTGCTATCAGGATTAAGTTCATTCATATAAAGTACTTGGAAAAGTACTTTGATGATGTAAAATGTAATCTCTCAATTTCCTTAGATGCTGTACTACTATCCTTGGGAAAAATGAAAATTGTTGAGCAAAGTATACACTACTCTAGAAAATTCAGTAAATTTCTCCAGCCACATTTATTCCTTCTGTTCTCCTAGCATGTGCTATTTGAGTCACAACAATTTATCCTGTTTCTTCTCCTGGCATGTGACTGATCAATTTCAATTAGTTCAAAACCAGATGCTCTCAATCTTTTTTTAGACATGTTACTCAAGTTAACTGAAGTACTGAGACTCTGCTGCCCTATCATCCTATCTTAGGTACTGCCACTTTCATGTAGGAAAGAAATAAAGGGTACACAACACTTTCATACAGGAATGCTTTCATGAGATTGTCCATATACCTGTTTTAGCAGTAAACACATAGATCAGTGCAATTTCAAAGTACAGATGGAAGATCAGCAGAATATATGTCACCTGGGAGTTTGTTAGAACTGTTAATTATCAGGCCCCACACAGACCCAAAGAATTAGAATGTCCAAGCAGGGCCTAAGGACTGCTTTGTGACAGGATTTCTAGGTGATATTTGGCATGCCATTTTCTTTACCAACTATATTTAAGACATACTAGAGTCAAAAATGCTGTTAATGCAAATATTAATTACTAACCACATTAGCTAAATAAGACAATCCTGAATAATTTGGTAATGATAAATATAAATCTTTTATAATTCATAAGCAAGATAATAGCACTTATGCACTGGAGTGGCAAACGCCCAAGTATTGAAGCATCGGCTTCAACTTAGTGCTATTTGGAGGCACTGGAAACTTCAAGTGGTAGGGCCTAGAGAGAGGTATTTAGGTCAGTGGGTCATACCCCCAAAGGGAGTTGTGTGACTGGTGTCCCTTCTTCTTCTTCTGTTATGCTTCCAGGCCATGAGTTGAGCAGTTTTGCTCTGCCACATGCTCTCCCTATGAGGTGCAGCCACACTCTCAACAAATTGTGTATTGAAATATCTAAAATCATGAACCACAAAGAATCTTTTCCTCCTTAAGTTGATTATCTCAGATGTTTATCACAGTGATAGAAAGGTGATTAATACAAACGCCATGCTCAGTTAAAGACAGCCTCACTGATACACTAGTAACAAAACTCTGCCACAAACAATATTTCCAGCCACCTGTTTGTGGGCCACAGCAGTTGGAGCTCCACAGCTTACCAAGTCTTTTGTCACATCCTGACTTCTGACAGACTATTAGAACATGTAGGAGACTACAGTAAACAAGCTAAATTTTGCAAAGAGTTGCTACATTTTAATAACCCATAACAAACTAACTTAGGCTACTAGTAAGATATAGTCCTTAACTGTTCATGAAAGTAAAATCCTATGTATATTTTTTTCCATTCATGGGAATTAAAGAATAGATTTTATTTGAGGACTACTTTAATTCCGAAATGGATTATTCTTGCCTATCAGAATCACTGCTCTAAAGGCCAAAACAATCTTCACTTCCAGTCTTTGTTGTAAGTCAAACTACCTATAGCAATTAAGGTTTCTCCTGTGAAAAACCTCTCCTCTCCCTCATTTTGAAGTACTCATTCTTCTTCCTCATTTCTCTAGCATCCTGTTAAAAACCCTATAATTGTACTTATGGAGTAGAAGAATAATCTGTTCACTTACATGTCTTGCACACTACTAGGATCAAGTGACACATAGTCTCAGGGTCTTTAGTACCTGGCAAAATTACATGGTACATAATCAAGTCTCAAAATTTGATTTAATGATTGTCATCATGCTGTTATTTTAAATGAAGCCTGTAGTCAATTAAAATCCATAGGGCACATGGACCACTGTAAAACTTGTACATCTATAAAGAACTTTACATTTATCTGTTAAATTTATTCCTTGTGTTTTTTATCCATTCTAGTCTGTCATGATCTTTCCAAAGCTTAATTCTGAATAGGTTAAGAGAGGGATGCTAAAAAGAGTCTAGGTTGATATATAACCAGTCATTTACTATGCCTGTCTATTCTTAGCTTTATCACATACTTTTTCTATCTTCAATAATTTTGAAAACGATTAATATTTCCCATTTTGAAAATCATGCTTTAATGATGACAAATTTCTTACAGAATAAGAAATTATGCATAAGGAAAGTATGACTGACATGAATTCTCTATTAATTCATTTATAATCTGGAATGAAAGCAGTTTCTATGAGAATTTCATGTTCTATTTTGTCATTCTTGTTCATAAATGTTACAAAACATTCAACCACTGTAAATCGAAGAAAACAGTAAATGAAAACATGGTAACAAGTTATGGTAGAAAAAGAACTATACAGTATAATAAGGACAGAATGTGTCCTCTCAAAATTCATTTGCTGAGGGGCTGGAGCGGTGGCTTGGTGGTTAAGGTGCTTGCCTGGCATGCGCAACTACACAGTTTCAAACCCCAGTCCCCATGTACACAACTAAGTGTGGGAGCAACAAAAGCCATGTGAACATCTCAGAAGGAGATCGCTGACCTCCATGAGATATCCATTTAACCCAGGGGGCCTTCTGGGGGAAACATAGAAACATAGGAAACCCAAGCAGGGCATCCATGACATGGCATTAGCCTTGGATAAATATGTATATATACATTTGTTCTTGACTGTTCGACAATGTTTCCCCCTCAATTGTAACTCCATATTCATCTAATTTAAAAAAAAGTCATGTGAAAAACTCAATGAAAACTAATTATCTCTGTCTCTCTCTCTCTCTCTCTCTCTCACTGTCCTTCTCTCTTAAAAAAATCATATGTTGAAATTTTTCCTTTGGGAGATAATTAGGATTAGATAAAATTAGCAGAGTGAATCGGACTAGTGCCCTTAGAAGAGTAATGAGAGAGCTTGTTTCTCTCCTCTCCACCATGTGCTAACACAAGTTGGCAGTACAACCCAGAAGAGGGCTGTCACCTGACCCCAACCACGCTGTCCAGTCTCCAAAATCTTGAGAAGCAAACTTCTGTTGTTTTAAGACCTCCTATTCTATGGTAATTTACAATAATAACCCAAACTAAGATGCTGAGGATCAAAAGATCCAGATTTTAATCTCAGCTTCACTAATGAACATCCTTGGAAATAACTTATCAGAGTCTTAGATTCCCCAACTCCAAAACAGAAGTTTAAAATTATTATATTTAAAATTGCTTCCAATTGTAATAATTAAAGTATTTGTCCCACAAGGGGACTACAAAGATCAAATTAATTATTGTATATATTTTGTAAGACTTCATAAAGCATTTGCTATATAATTCTAAACTAACAGATATGGGAACATTGAGTAATCCACCAAAAGTAGGATTTACTTTTGTTAAATCAAAGTTTTAAAATCTGCCTTGAGCCCATAACATTTATTGTCACCTGGCAGGCTTAGAGGGCAAGGTATTTGGATGCAGGCTCTTTAGCTAGTGCTACTGAGATCTAGTCTGGATATGTGGGGAGTGGGGCAGGGGGTGCAGCAAAACTTAAAATACATAAAAAAGAAAAAGAGTCTATTCATTATGCAGGTAAACCCCAGATGGATCCCTTAGAGTAGAATGTAGATTCAAAGCATGGAAAGGTATAAGTACCCCTGAGGAAAGGGAGACTACAGACCCCGGCTTCAGGAGAAGACAATTCTTTCTTTAAGACAACCCTTCTCTAAACTTCTTTACCTCTTCTCTTGCCACTTATCATTCTTCTTCTACATTAATCCTTAATCATAATTTCCCATACATTTTACCTTTTAAGTCTCATACACTTTTGCTATTTCAAGCTGATGTTAACAGTGTACTTCCCTATCAGAACTTCAGTCTTTATTTTTTAAGTTTCACATTGTTATTAACTTTTGACTCAACTTTATTTTCTTGAACTGCAGTCTTGATACCCCCCCCACATAGTTCTCATTTACAGCTATCATTTTAAATGTCTATACGGTTACCACTCTGAATGTCTTAAATGTTTTCAAATTTTGAATTCAATTTCTAATTTTAATAGTATTCTCATCTTAACCTTTTTTTTATTCTTCAGAAATTTGTTAAAAAAGCTTCTAATGAAATAATATAATATATATAAATTCTGAAAATTAGATTTATCCCCCAAGAGCCCTCCCCAATCATCTTAACCATTTTGTCCTTTGTAACTTCTTTATTTTATTTATTATTTTGTATTACTTATCTTTATTATGGGAAACAAAAAGGTAGTCCAGAAAAGCACTAACCATAAATAATAATAATAATAATGATTATAAGCCTGAAAGGATGGATGTTTTCCTTATTGTCATTGCTTCTTCTCATGCTACTTTGGTTCTCCAAAATGTTCCTGAGCCCAGCTGGATAGCTCCCCAAAGAACCTAACTGATCTGGCAGTATAGATGATACACAGATGGTATCTCTTCATCAGGACCAAGGAATCACTCTGCAATTCATATCCGGATTTTCACAATTAGTCACTTATTAACGTTTCACTATTGAATTTATAAGAGTCCCTATGTGTGTTTAAAATTCACAACTTCAAAACACGTAAACAACAGACTTTGGGGGACACACATACACACACTCACATCTTCTCATGCCACAGTCAGGAAAGTATGATATTAGAGTTATATTCATAGAAGTCATCTTAAATTCTTTCTTGAAAAAGGCAGAATATCACAGAATAAATAAATTCATTCATTACTTCACCCATTTATTCAACAAATATTTATTTAATTCCAATCATACAGAAAGTTCTATGCTAGGGGCTGTGTTCAAATTTACAGAGAACATAAGTCCCTCCTCCAAAGATCCTTAAAGTCTAGTTGAGTCACGGAAGAAGGCAAAATTATGAAAGTTAAGAGAATAGACCTTAGCACAAATACAATTTAATTAGGAAACCCTTTCACAAGAAAGTCACATGTGAATTAACATAAGAGTTGATGGATAAAGGAGCAGAGGAGAAAGTCAGGCACCTCCCCTGGGCAAAGAGGAAAAAAAAGAAAAAGCTCCAGTGAGGACTCTGAGCCAAAAGGAAAGTGGCACCACAGAAGGAAATGAAGGCATGCCAGCGTGTTGTGGAGCTAGGGGAGAAGAGGAAGGACCAGAGGCATAAGCTGTACAACTTGGTAGGCCACACTTCGGTTTTCTGGTCATTTCCCTTAGAGAAACAAGGGCTATTATACAACTAGAGGATGACATGGAAAAATCAGATGTATAAACATTATTCTGGCTGCTATGTTGGAGAATCTACTACAGAGGTGTAAATATGTACACAGAGAAGTAACTCATTCATTCGATATGCATGTATTAGGCACCTATCATGTACCTGCACACTGGTATAGCAAACACACTCAAAGAGCCAAAAAAATAAGAAATAAAACAATTCAAGTGATATACCAGAACTATGAACTAATATAGACTTTAGGAAACTACTTTAGCAGGCCAATCAAGAGTTAAGAATGCCTAAAAGTGTGATAGTTATAAAAAGATGGAGAAAAAAAGATTGAACAAGGTAGTATTGAGGAAGTTAAAGTAACACTCAATATTCAATGATTAAAAAGAAAATGCAAACAACAAACAAAACATCTAAGTTATATTGTTTCCTGCTCTATAAAAAGGCTGGTACGTTTCAGTTGTTTAAGGTAGAGAACTCTATTCACTTTTCTTTATTTCAGTTCTTCCATTATTTCAGTCTGTTTTTTAGAAAAGGGCAATTTTGGTTACTATCTTCAGTCAGATTCTTAATAGAAGCTAAAATTTCAGAATATCACACAATAAGGTTCATTCTGGGATCTGAACATCAATGCCTATAAGGAAATGTGGAGACAGAAAAACAAAATTTAAGTTTTTTAAAAGACAGTAGCATTTTTCATCCCAACCAAAGACAGTAAACAAAGAAAGAGTACCCAGGAAGAGATGCACAAACACTGCTAGAAGCATTCACCTGCT
Organism: Aplodontia rufa; assembly: GCA_004027875.1. Classification (NCBI taxonomy): domain Eukaryota; kingdom Metazoa; phylum Chordata; class Mammalia; order Rodentia; family Aplodontiidae; genus Aplodontia; species Aplodontia rufa. The sequence continues at coordinate 67,140 of PVKS010001229.1, forward strand.
AAAAATGGAGAAACTAAAGATTAAAAACACACAATTGGAATAGTTGTTTCAAAAGACTGGAGTTTTGGAAATGAATAGTCAGATAGTACTATGTGGCAAGGAAAGAAAGTAGAATACTATATATCTTAGTCCCTCTCAAAACTAAGCTCACAGAGCTGTGATTTGAGGGAATATCTTTGGACTTTACAGAAATAGACATAAGAGATCCTTCAGAAAATCTGTTGCTGGAACATGGTCAAGGATACAGCCTGCGGTATCACTCATTATTCCCAGGTATGGGATATCTGCCAATTTCCTTTAGAATTTAATCCAAAGAATGACATTCCCTTTTCTGAACAATGTCATTCTCTCTTCTTTTTCTAAATGGACATTCTACAACTAATTACAATCCTCTTTGACTGCCAGGAATCTCTGAGACAAATTAAGAGTTTTAACTATAAGTCTCTATGTCTTTCATTTTGATAGACATCTTTCCTCAATTTGACTTTCTACAGTGAATCATATTCTCCTTCATTTTGATTTTTCTTTTCTACATCACCATAATATCACTGGGGTGTTTTCTTCTTCGAGTTCTTTTAAATCCTTTGTGGAATGAAACAATATGAATTAAGCTCACATTGCTGTATCATGGCTTCATTTCTCTCATTTATGGTCCTTTTAGTCTTCAAATTTTTCCAACTGTTTTCTATTCAGTAAAATAATTTAAACAAAAAAATTTTTGTTTGGGATTTTAATTGTCACAGCTTTAAAAATATATGAAAATCTTTATCATATATAACTTCTTTCTTTAAAAAAATACAGTTATTGTATTTAGGATTTTAGAAACTGTTTCTTTTCTGGAAATTAATTGTGCTTTCCCCATGGTCCTCATGGAGGTCTTACCATTCTATTTCACATCTGGCCTTTTAATCACCTACCTATGAAATTAGATAAAAGAGACTGGAAATTATTTCATCTTCTACTATGTTAGTCCTGGGTCTTCCAGGAGTCATTTCCCATAGCTCCAAAATTCTTACTCCATTCATGAGTCAATCTCTGAGGATGGATTAATCAATACCCAAGTTACACAATAAACTTGCAAATCTAAAATTTATCAGAGTTTTTGTGCTGTTTGTTTTTCTTCTCATAGCTCTGAAGACAATGGAAGTGGAATTAACCCATAATATACAAGTGTAACTCATGTTCTCCAAGTCCGCATCAGGCTGGTAAAGCAAAAGAGTTGATTAGCACCAATAGGAGTGACTAAATCTGAATGAACCCAAATGCATTCCAACTTTCAACAAATGCCTCTTGATTAAGTTAGGAAATCCCCAAAAAATGACCATAGGAGTTCATGTATTTCTCCAAGATCCACTGGCGCCTCCCTGCTTTGTTCCTCCTGACAATGACCACTTGTTCTCTCTGGTCACGTGGAAGGCATCCTAGCAACAACAGGTATAAGTTATTAGATGTTCAGGGAATACATTTCTGATCCTGTGGTGCCTAGGTACCAGCAACTTGACTCCCTAGGTCAATCACTGTTATAGCTCTGATATGCCCACTCTGTGATCTTCAATTTTGTGTTTCAACTTAATTCAAAATGTACCTTAATCGAGTGGGGAAAAAATCTCCCCCACTCCCATTTGTGTTAACACTTATACATAAGTCACAAAGCATTATGTCCATAAAAGTGTTAGAGACTATATCACTATCATTACTCTTTTTGGTCCCTGTCTTCTTTCTGATGCCTCTGGAATAAATTCTGCATTGGAGAAGTTAACACCAGTCATCTGAGCACTTCACAATGTCTTCTTCCAGAAATAATACCTGTTTTTCTCACAACACTGTATGATCCTGGGAACAGTCTTAAAATCCCAAATCTCTCCACTCTTAAGGTGAGCTGAAAAATATAATCATCCTCACAGATTTATGGAGAGTCCTCCTAAGCATCTCCCCAAAACACACTAACTAGGTATGAACCTGAACCATTACAAAAGCTCTATTCATTTTGACAGTACTCTCTTCTACTAGGAAATCAAATGAAACAAATCTCATTTTATACAATAAAAGTTATGAACAATTATTACTAAATCTGCAGATTCAGTGTTTTGTATGAGAGTAGGTATTACAGAAATGTCACCGAAGCGACTGCTATAAAAGGATAACAGAAAAGACAGAAAAACTGCTTAAAACAAATATTGCTTAAGACAAAATTTAGTAGCTTTAAAACAATTTATTATTCTCACTATCCACTGAGTCAACTACATGGTTATTCTGCTGATCTGGCATGGGCTCATTCAGGCAGGTGCATTCACCTGGAAGGTCAGCTGGGGGCACAGCTCACCTGACCTGCTGGGCTAAATCACTCCATGTGGTCTTTCTTCTTCTAGGAGAGTAGACCCAGCTAATTCATATAGAGACGGAAGCATTCCAAGAAGCCAATCTCCAATTTGCAAGCATTTTTCAAATCCCTATGTGCACCACAATCACTTAGGCCCCAATGGTCAAAGTAAGTCACATAATCAAACCAGAGATACTGTGGAATGGGACTTAGCAAGAAAGTGGATCTGGGAAGGTGTGATTCATTGCAGGCCATTAATGTAGCAATCTACCGTGGCAGTTCCCTACTAGGACTGTTACTTATTCCTCTTAAAACCCCTCTAATACTTGAGTCCTGGTATTCTTTAACAAAGTTTCTTTCCTATTTGCTCCATACCTTATCTTTTTAAGAGCTTAAGTATTTTTATGGGTGTTCTAAGCTCATACTAGTCCAACGTTATCAGTGAATGAATGCTTATGTAGGATTCAAAAGTATTTTAAAATTTAAAATGCACCATATGCCACAGCAAATGCTCACTACTAAATTCTTAAAGCTCTTATGGAAGGAATAAAAATTCCTTTGAATGTAAGTGCAAAAGCCTTTAAATATATCAGGGCCAAGTAGTTCCCCCACCAGGAAGAAATGTATCATTTTGCTATTGATGTCCTGCAGTCACGGTCCTGAGGCACTTTGCACCTCTAAACAATATTGAATGTATTATCATACAAAAATGTCCAAAATGCCCAAATTCTTAAGAGTTTAGAAAAAGAACCATTATGATCTGGTTTCCATACCAAGTACTTAGATAAGCAAGACAAGAAGATGCCAAGAAATATACATATGTTAACAATCTGAACAACAGTCAATAGTATGAACAAAATGGCAAACATCAGCAAAGAGAAGGTAAAGAGGAAAGAAATATCTAACTTCATTTCATTTTACAACTTGCTACTATTTTTATGAAGGTCTGTGATAATTTAAAGAACAGTTAAACAAGCAAAAAAATAATAATGATAGTTGAATTTTTGATAGCATTGGCTATATACCCCTTGTGATTCATTTTAGTATGTATCTTTGGTTCCATTTTTTTTAATATCAATTCAAGTTAAAGCTTATATAATTTGCTGTGAAAATAAATGTGCTTTGGGAAAAGGTTTGTGCATATGCAACTAGAGGGTGCCCAAGTTGTAATCATCAGGTAAGGTGGGTCTCTTTGTACTAAAGAGGTTAGAGCTATGACCAGGGCTAACATACATTACTATAAAAAAAAAGCAAAAGTAGCCCTTCTGACTGTAATCATGATGCCAAAAAAGATGCTGTTCTGTGAATAGGTGACAAATGCTTCAGAGATTTTCCACCAGGGGAGTCAAATGTGGAACTTCATTTATGCACAGAAGACTTTTTTTGTTGTTGTTAAATTAGGCCAACAGCAGAGTTATTTTTAGATTACTTATTTCACTTTCTCTTCTTAATGGGCTGGTACACAAAATAGGACAGAAAATGCACCATATGCCACAGCAAATGCTCACATCCTAAATTCTTAAAGCTCTCATGGAAATAAAAGATTTTTATCTTAAAAAATAAGTTTTTCATTCAAATGAAACTAAGACCAAAAATGTTCTGACATAGCTATCAGTTAACAAATAAGAATACATGTCATTGTTAAAATAATATTTTATCATTTTTGGTAAAATCTAAGTAAGTTTTAAGAGCTAAAATTAGGATGTATACACTGACTGACACGTATATTAAAAGTCAATTTTAAAGCATACAACACTTCCAATTTCCCAAGATTACAAATTTTAGATGACTCATCTACTTGCTTTTTCATAAAATCAGTATAAAGTCTCGTTAAGCAGTCTTAATTTTGTAGAGAAATAAACTTTTCAAAATTTCCTTTTTTATTTCAACTTGCTGCATCCTAATTTAATGATTGTATTCGCACTCCAGAAAACTAATGTATTATTTTGATTTATAAACTGGAACAAATTACAAAGATGCGACAGAATGTATGACATTAAGGATATATATACACATGATGCATGATCTTGGAATAAAAATGACTATACTGATTTATAACAGCAAAAAGTGCTCAAAATACATTGATAACTTCAAGAAATATTACACAGCAAAACTTTGACTATTCTTTATGATGCCCTGCTTTTACTAAAGCAAACCAAAAAAAAGTGACAAATCTTTGGTGTCCAACCCACTGGGACACAGTTTGCAATTAGAGTGAGGAACACAGAGTGCTTATTTCCTTAAAAAAAAAATCTAAAAAGAGCAAGTAAAATATCAAAACGTTTGGTATTCTCTTGCACATCATTTTATTAAATTATAATCACATATACACACACAGGCCTATTTTTCTCTATAAAGTCAGGACAGACCAATACTGCTAAGCTACAGTTAGTTCATCATTCTGTGTAACCTAGATTTAACAGATTAAAAGAAGCAATTATGTGAAATATTTTTAACTAACATACACATTTAGAAATATAAATTATTTTTAATAACATTGGTCTACTGAGAAACTCTACTTACCCAACAATAACAAGAAAAAAAATTTCAATATATAACTTCAACTGCTAAAATAATTCTGTGTAAAAAGTTAAATTAAATTTATGTTCTAACATTTAAAAATACACTTAAGTAATCTGCATTTTATATGATCCTAAGCACATTTATTTTAAAATACATCCTCTAAGAAATAATTTGGCTTAATACTGGGTAAGAGCAATATTTAGATTGAATATTAAGCTAAATATAAAAATAGTTCCTTAAACCTTAAAGAAATCATAGTATCATAGGAAATTTTAAAAAAAAAAAGCATTAAGAAAAGCAAAGAGCTAAAACACTGAAAATCTAAATGGTTACTTTTAGGGGAGAAAGTCCTGAAAGTGGAAGGAAGGAATGAACACATTTGTATGCATTCGAACCTTAACTCATTTTGTGCCAGACAGAGCGTGCTCCTGAAAAAGAAGTTCATGTCTTAATGCTAATTAACACTTTGTAAGATCAATCCAATTAATTCTAAATGGACCAAGTCTGATGGTAACAAACAAAAACAGAGGTTATGGCACAAAAATAAACATGAAAGTGCTAAATTTTTATTGAACATTTGACCAGATTCATACTTAATTTTTTTTTTAGTCATGTAAAAAATGTGGCAAGTCTATGGAAAAAAGTTTTAAGAAAGCAGAAAATATAATGATATCCTTACCGGGTGAAATGACTGTGTCTAAGCAGTTTAGTGTTATTTTTATCTTTCCCTAGTTTCCAAATTCACATTTAAATTACTTAACACTCATCTTCTTCATTTATTTACTTCAGAATTTTACTGATGTTGACCTCTAAGTAAGTACAATGGAATCCCAAGCTTCTACAGTGTATGAATAGATATTTGTAGGGCTGGACTACATCTCAAAAAAAATCCATTACAGAATTTGTGTATTAGTTTAAATTCATACATTATTCCCAATCAAAATGAAGCCCTTCCCATGACACAATACGGTATAAGAATAGTTACTACCCACACACAGTAACCACTTTTTAAGCATATGTTTTTTATTATAGGATCACTAACATATGCTCCCAACACCAACGAGCTAAAGAATATGTATTACTTGCCAAACCTTTCTTCCACTGAGCACATATCTCCTCAGTAAATAATTATTTCCAGACAAATGGGAAAGGGAATTGTGCTCCTTTGACTAAATTATTCCATGTACTTTCCTAGTACTAAAAGAGAGGGAAGACATGAGTGTAAAATTGTCTTTAAAATGCTCTTCCTTAGTGTTTTCTTACTGTCTGAAAACTAAAACGGAGTTTTATATCTGTAACCTAACTTCCCAAGTATATGAACATGAGGAATGGTTGGCAGTACATGTAGGATGGTGTATTAAGGACCACAGTGGGCTCTGTGAGGAGCTCACACCATAGAATAAAATGGTCCAAGCCATTAGACACAAGGGAAAGGATTCCAGTTTCAACACAAATTGAAAATTAACTAGCCTTATTTATGAAAAAATGGAAAATTATTTCATTGCATAGCCAGAAATATTGGCTTCCTAAATTTAAAACATACAGCCAAGTTAACAATAAAATGCCCACCTTAGTTTCCTACAGGCCTCACTAGAGGACCTTAGAACAGAACAGTGGTTGCTGCAATAAAAGTAACTAAGAGGGATTGGGGCGGTGGCTCAGCAGTTGTGGAACTTGCCTGGCAGGCACAAGCACGTGGGTTCGAACCCCAGTACCCATGGACACAACTAAGTGTAGGAGCAACGGAGGCCATGTGAACTCAATAAAAAGTGATTCTCTCTCTCTCTCTCTCTCTCTCACATACACTGTCCTTCTATCTTTAAGAAAAACAAAAGTAACTAAGATATGTACTTAGATCTCATGAAATCATTCCATCCAAACCCATTAATGGGATGCAGCAAAAATACTAACAGGAGTCAAAATGGTATCCAGAAAGGAGGAATTTTACATTTATTATATAAAACTGTTTACAAAAAATATCGCTCCAGAAAATGTGATTTTATTGTAATGATTAATTTACTAATCTAAAACCATAATATTTAAAAGAAAATCAAGGTCTATGGCTTTTGATAAATAAAATAAATAAGAAATGCTGTAAAACTGAAACAAAATCTTAAAATAAAATTGGCAATATCTAGTTTTGCCACATCTAATAGCTTCAGAGAAGTTCATGAATAAACAATTGTAACTTCACTTGCAAATACCACAAACAAAATTCAAAATTAATTTTTAAGTTTCAGGTTTCAAGTTACCAAGAATATACTGGTTCAGGCAGAGACAACATTTGACTTCTGAGCAGATCCACAAAGTCAGATTTTCCTCTAAAGAATATTCCTGGATCAGTTGTTTGTAACTTAACTGCCTGACCAAAGGGGGCAAGAAATGAGGAACATGATATATCTGCTTCTGGTAAAGTGCACATTTCCCTTTCTTCCAACTCCTCAGAATTAACAGGGTCAGATATGAAGATGATCTCTTAGCAAAACAGATTGCTCCATCTTAATACCTGGCACTCTATATTTTAAGATGAAAAACTTATAAAACAAAGCCAACAAACAAATAAAAACACTTCTACAGGAAAAAAAGGGGGGGACTTAAGCTAGGAAAAAGGAAAAGCCATAATATACATAGTTACAACTGAACTGAGGGCATTTACTTTTTAGCAGCTTCTACATAGGATCCTTACAAATACTCTCCTACAAAAATACCACAACATAGATATTTTCATCTATATTTTACAGATGAGAAAAGTAGGTTCAGAAAGCAAGTAAGGTACTCATGTGGTCATAATGTGGCTGAGCCCAGGATTCACTCTCCATCTATCTGAGTCTATGCCTCTTTCCATATTGTTAAGTCCACATCTCCATTAACTAATATTCCACAGGGCCTCTGTCTGTGGGCCAACAATGCAAAGAGCTACCAAAGAAACAGAAGACACTGTCTTTGTCCTGCAGACAGTTAATATCTGAAAGGCATTCAGAAGAGTCAGATGCCCAGTTGACAAGAAGCAGTGTGGTGTATACACAAGAACACTAGCAAGAGAGAGAAATAATTCACTTACTCTGGGTTTTGCTATTTATTAGCCATATACACTTGAGTAAATAATAATTTTAGCATTTTCTCATCTGCAAAACATGCAGCGTATCCACCTGAATTATCTTACAAAATTAGTTCTAAGATGCAATTATAAGTACAAGAGCCTTCTTAGCTGTAAAATGTTTTGCAAATGAAATTTTAATATTGCTAGTCAAATGCCCATAGGTCATTACAGAACTGTAGATATATATATATCTAAATTCAGCCCTAAAAAGATGTGCTGACTCACTTTTGTTTCCCTTCCTTTTTTGTTTTGCTTTGTTTTGTTTGGGTTTCTTTAGACAATGAGTGCTGAGGGATTAACTCACTGGTTATGGGTCTTGCTCCCTGAACTGTCCCTGGTCTCTAGCTAACTGTTTCCTGCCAAACCAATCCAAGAAGCCTGTCCACTGCCAACCTAAAGACAAAGTAGCCCTATTTCCCTCTCCTTCCCACTTTTTCTTTTTTTCCACCTTCTTCATCAGCTATCATAAAATTAGGACTCCATGCTGCAGAACAACCTCCCAAACCCAAAGCTGTGCCTCATTCTAAATTCATGTCAGAGAAAAATGTGAGATGACCCATTTCCCAGAGGAGCCTGGAGAAACAACATCCTAAAACTAGGTGATATGGAAATTCTTTGAGGAAATTGAGAATTTACAAAGAAGAAACAGCATCTGGCTGACTGGGCAGTCTCACAAACTAGATACGCTAGTACCACAAGCATTTAAAACACACTAAGACAATTTTCTGTCTTAAACACTAACATTTAATATTTAATAGTACAACACAATTTTCTATCAATTATCGCAAATTAACGAAAATGTAGGACATTTGTTTTCTATAGGATAAACATATTCTCAATTCTAAATAGCCAGTCGACAACCCCCCGCAAAGAAAAATTGGGAACCTGTTTTAGATTTCAAATATGTTTGACTGAAAAACACATACTGACATTCTTGAGGTGATTCTCAAATCTTCGTTTTATCTGGAATTTTAAGTCAACCACTATAATAATGTGTAAACTAAGCTCGGTGGACACACACACACACATACATACACACACACACATACGCAAATGTTTTTAAAAATTGCAACTGAAATGTCACAGGATAACTTATACACAAATCAGCATAAACTGAAATAAAATATCCTGTGCTTTAAACATTCCCACAATACAACATCTCTCACCTTTTTCAATCTCTCTTTCTTCCATTCTGCCTTATTCTAACAAAATGTACTTATATTCCCTCCTTTACATAATTTGCTTTCTATGTATACAATTGAAGATTTCTATTAACTCTAGGAAGAGGAACTCAAAACCAGAATCAGCATTTTAAGTTTTCCCAAATTATTCTTACAAACTGCAAAACTATCACTGAATTTTTCACTTCTTTAAATTGCAGTCTAGATATTTCCTCAACAGCATCAACTATAATATTTTATAAAATTACCAAGATAAAACACATTAGCTGTCTTCATTTGAATAAATGTTTTTATTTCCTAGAAGTAACAGGTAATTCTTTCTCCTAAACTATATTTACCTTGGTTTGTCACAATTTACATAGATATTCTTCATGGGAGAGTGCAACTTCTGCATCAAAACAATCACTAAATTTATTTTTACTCCTGAATATTGAAATTTAATTTGAGAAATAATTAAAGTGAATACCAGATTTGGGTGTGCACACCTGTAATCCCAGCAACTCAGGAGGCTGAGACAAAAAGATCTTGAGTTCAAAGCCAGCCTCTGCAACTCAGCAAGGCCCATAGCAACTTAGACCTTGTCTCAAAATAAAATATAAAAAGAACTGTGGATGTAGTTTTGTGATTAAGCACCCCTGGGAGGTGGGGGTTCTATCCCCAGTACCAAAAAAAAAAAAAGGACTAGTTAAAACGACCAAGTTTTCTCGTTGGACAATGTGACTAGAACAAGAAATATCTATATGACCTGGTTCTTTATTTATGGAAATAAAGGCTACAAAACGTACATATTAATATTTTTTCAATTAAATTTTTCTTCAATTTCAATCACCTTTGCCATCAAACAGTATTTTCACTTCTAGCTGTATTTCCTGATCCTCTATTAAAATTTTTCATAATAATAAAAGAGAACTTCACTCTGAGGAAGAACATAATAGTTCATTAGCCATGCATATCTTAGCAGCCCTCATACCTGAGTACATTAGGTCTTTTTGCACTTTTCGTTATTTAGGTCACACAAATACTGTAAGTAATGTAATGAAACCACAGCCTTGTCTGTATTTTCTCATACAGCCAAGCCCTGACTCATAAATATTTCATTCCTTGTTGTCTTAACTCTAAAAGAGATTAGCCTGTATTTTTTCATAAATGCTTTATTTAAAAATCCTTCTCTTCTGAAAGCCTTCAGTCTATGACATTGGTAAAGTACCATGTATAACATCATAAAAAGACTTTCATTCAGCCACCTAAGCCCATGAACCAAAACTTTAAAGACTTGGGGAAAATTTTTCAGATATTTCTGAATTAAGTTATTTCATGAGTAATTGCAATATTACATGATAGATGTGTATCTTCTGAGTATTTAAATGATAAATAATAGTGTTCACATCTTTAAGAACATATAGTAAGTCAGAAAAAAATGAATTCAAAGGGGTAACAGGGATGGGTATTATGGGTTGGCTGGAAGTCAAAAATCATGAACTGCTTATTCAAGTTGTTGAATAATGGTAACTGAAAATAAAAACTTGAAGAAAAAATCAAATAATGATGTTCAATTTACAGCTCTCATAATAAAAAGTAACATGTTATTTCTAAATTAGCCCTCCTCTCATAAAAAGATATGTGTTTTCAAGAAGGAAAGGAGACAGAGACTGTCCAACAGTCTGCTACCTAGCTGGGTGTTGGGATTTGCCCATAGCAAGGAAGAAAGAACATCAGGGAAAATAACTTTACTCTTTCTCATTCTTTCTTTTCATCCATCTTTCCCATCTCCTCCAGCTAACAATCTACAAAGTGTACATCAGAAATAAGAACAGAAACATTCCCCTAGACAGAATCTGTAAAGTTGGTTTTACTATCTCAAAAAATATAAATAAATACCAGAATCCATAAATGAAAAAAAAATCTAGCTGAAGAACCATTCTCTAAGTAAATAAATTTGGAAATCCTTCTTACCCAAAGGCACTGCATCAAATCGAGTTAAACAGCCTTGTTGGCTGGTTGAGAGCCCTGGAGGGCTCAGCTGTCACATGTCCCATTCCAGCCAGGTGCTCACTTATCTTCTTGCACCTAGCCCACAGCCCACACGTACCCTGACTTAGAGTGAGCAGTGAAATGCTCTGGGCTGTGCAAAGCTTTATCTTATGCTAGAATTGCCTCTCAAGTTGATGCTTTACTACTCTTCTACCTATCTAGGGACATTCCTGACTCTTTTTTAAACCCAACCTATAGTAAAATGATAAAATGTTCTTCTTGGTTTCTTATCTAACCTCTATGACTCAGCACATTATTAGACTTTATAATCCATACTTATATTACATTGTTACTCATGCCAAAAGTTGGGTATATAACAAATTATTGACTATTGATAATTTCTTCTCTTTGAAGACTTAATAAGGGCTACTGCTTTACAATGAAAAGTGAACAACCATTTCATGAAAGAGCTTATGACAGAATTCTTATAAGTCTGAATCAATGTTCAGCTTATAATTCCAAGCAAGTGAATGAAATATGACATGTATTTTTAAGTGGAGTTTAAAAGGATATGGCTACATTTATATGAATTAATGTATGTGTGTATATTTGTCCAAATACAGTCCATGGACCACAACTGGACCACCACCTGATTTAAATGGTCTATGATGTAAGAATGGCTTTTATATTTTAAAATGGTTGAATATAATATAAAGAGAATATGAAACAAAGCTTACTGGAACATACCTATACTCATTCATTTAGGTTTTTCCACAGCTGTTTCAGTACAATGGTGGTGATGAATAGTTTTGATTTGACAGAGATGTAAGGTGTACAAAGCCTACAACATTTACTATCTAGCTCTTTACAGAAAAATATTGCTAATGCTGCTACATATGATAACTTTCCATGAAACTCTAAAATCAAAAGTGGCTTCAGATACATAATCTATTTAAATTATGAATTATGACAAGCAAAATTATGACCTTTCAACATTAAGAAAGAAAAAATTAGGAAATATCCAAAGAAACATGAGAATTACACAGGGATTAACTAACCACAGACACAATGGCAAGCAATAGTACAGAAACATGACTTAAAGTTTTAATAAATACTTGTAATGGACTGAAGCAGACCAAAAAAAAAATTTTAAGGACATTTCAAAATCTTATGCAGGTGTGAAAAAAAGATTAAGGAAGAGATGAACCAGTTTTTTAGTGGTAATGGTATATTATTTTCAGATAACTGAGATGAAACAGAACTTTCTGAATTCTAGGTGATTTTTATGTTTTCCACCAAAAAATGAATATGCTAAAGCTGAAATGGAATATCATATAAGATTAATAAGAAAATCAAAGGTTGGGAATTAATTTGAGGACAAGTATCTTTACATAAGTCCAGATGTACAAGACCAGTGGATTTCAGTTTCAATGTATTTTTATAAACAAGCTTATAAATTTTATAACAGAACCACAGTTGATAACCTCAAAAGTATTACAAACAATTGAACAGACACAATATAAATAGGGGCAAAAGTTCCTGCATCTTTTAAGTTAAAAGGAATCTAGAAAACCAAGATCAGTGAGCTTGATACTATTCCATAACAAAATTCCAGAATAGGTTATTAAACAGATGGTTTGTGAGCATTTAAACTTAAAAAAAAAAAACCTGCCATGAATTTGTTAAAAATAAGCCATGCCAAACCTTGTTTCCTTTTCTGACATTGTTACTAGATAAGTGGATCAGAGAAATGTCTTAACAACACAATATCTGAATCAAGAAAAGTATGGAGAAAGTCTCTTGTGGCTAAGTTGGAGGTAGTCCATTTATTACTTATTTAACTTAGGAAAATTCTTTAACATCTGAAATGAGAAGCAAATTTCCATGGGTCTCTCCTATCCCTGCATGTTTTGCAAGCAAAGCCACTGTCAAGTTTTTGTTCTGCACTTTGTGTGTATGTGTGGGTGTGGTTCTGGGGAACCCAGGACCTCTTACGTACTAGCTAAGGGACTTACTACTAAGCCAGCCATTAGCCCAGACCCTGTATTATCTTCGCATAGGTGTTTGAATAAAAAGCCTTGGCATGCACAGTGTCTCCTTTTGAAACAAAGAATAATTTGCTTATTGTCTATTATAAAACATTAAATTTCCTAAACTAGAAGTTCCTCATTTTGGATACAACTCCCTGAGTGTACAGCATCAACCCAAGCCACGGTGCAGAAGCCCTGTGGGACGAGGGGACAGGAAACCAAAACAAGCATGAAGTTCATGATGCTTGCTGTACAGTGAGTAATAAAGTCCTCTGCTTCTGACCCAGAGTCTTTTTCTAGAAAAAGCAACAAAACAGTGGCCGCCTACCCCGTTAGCTCACAAGTAGCATAAAATACCAAGACTTTCACAGTTCTTGCAAATCTGTGACTCAGCTTTGTCAGTTGTAAAATGGGGATAAAATCTCCTTATGAAAGTATTGTAAGGATTAAATGAATCAATACATTTAAAAAGTATGTAGGAAAGTATCTACTTTAAAATATCTGTTAAATGTTAAGCATTATTAAAATAATAATTATGATAAAGTTCAAATATATGTCACTAACTAAACAATCACATCCAAATGACTAATGACAAACTAAGGAGTCTACCCCTACACTAGGAGTGGAAAAGCTCTATTTGTTTTGGGGTTTTTTTTCTTTTTCTTTCTTTTTTTTTTTTAGAGAAAGGGAGGGACTGGAGGACTGGAGTGGTGGATGAGCAGTTGGTTGCAGCAATTGCCTGGTATGAGTGAGGATGAGGGTTCAAACCACGGCACCACATACACAACACAGAGCAACGAATGCCACATGAAAAACTAAATAAAAATTGTTTCTCTCTGTCTCTCTCCTCTCTTTCACTGTCCCTCAATCTTTAAAGAGAGAGAGAGAGAGACAAAGAGAGAGAAAGAAAGAATAAATTTTGATTTATTTTTTCATCTGACCATTGTTTCTCCAACACTTAGTTGTGTTTGTCATGCTGGGGTTTGAACCCGTGTCCTCATGGGTGCCAGGCACAGGCTGAAAATGCTGAGCCACTGCTCCAGCTCAAGGCTCCATTCTTTACAATGCTCTCTGCTCAATATTCTTTTTTAAATTTGAATAGACTTTAAAATGTATTAATAAGAGTTATGGATGAATGCTAACGTAGATAAAAAAATCAGAATTTCTTAAAATTCTTGACATGCTGAATAAATGAGCTGAAAATATACACATTTAATCAGCATACAAATCTTATGTCAAAGATAAACTACTTAGATAATACACTAATTACAATTTATATAAAATGAACTACAATTCTATTAACATTGTAACATGTCCAAAAAATTAATTTACTACCATATGTTGGTCAGATCACTTCTATAGTATAGTGTTCAGTTCAGAATAAAACATTTTAAAGTGAAATTTCAGCAAATATTAATATTTAGGCAAACAGGATTATTGTTAGTACATAAAGAATAACTGAAGAAACTTGACTTCTTTCAATGGAGAAAGAAAAAAGATGTACTGGGAAGGATAACTTTTTAAACATCTTTTTCCAAATGCAATATGCTATATAAATATGAGGCATAGAACTTGGTTGATTGATTCCACTTAATTCCAACTCAAAGTAAATAAAAACTTTACAGTATTCAATTTTTTTCAAATGTTGGCCATTAAGTATTACATTCATAGAAGGCTTTTTTAAAAGAATAAATACATGTTTTTAAAGAGAGAGAGGGACAGAGTGAGAGAGAAAGAGAGAAAGAATCACTTTTTTTTTTAAAGAGAGAGGGACAGTGAGAGAGAGAGAGAGAAAACAATTTTTATTTAATTTTGCATGTGGCCTTCTTTGCTCCTAGACTTCGTTGTGTACCTGGTGCTGGGGTTTGAACTCATGTACTCGCACATTCCAGGCAAGCACCATAACTGCTGAGCCACCACTCCAGCCCTGAAAGTGAATTACTTTTATTTAGTTTTTCACGTGACCTTTGTTGCTCCAACACTTTGTGCACGTACACTTGGTTGTGCACATGGTGCTGGGGTTTGAACTCATGTACTCATGCATTCAAGGCAAGCACTGTAACCACTGAGCCACCAATCCAGACTTCATAGAAGTTTTTGTTTGTTTCTTTTTTTAAGAGAGGGACAGTGAGCGAGAGAGAGGAAGAGAGAGAGAACCAATTTTATTTATTTAGTTTTTCACATGGCCTTCATTGCTCAGACACTTCATTGTGTATGTGGTGCTAGGGCTGGAATCCACATACTAGCACATGCCAGGCAAGCACTGAAAATGCTGAGCCACCGCTTCAGCCCCCCTCATAGAAGGTTTTGAAAGCCACTTACCAGGACTATCAACTGATACTCTCTTCTGTACATTCAGACGTCTTTGAATTTCTTGTGCATACACATAACAGCAAATATACAGGTAATTTCTCCATTCTTTTTTATATTTTTATTCCTTTCTCCTTGTGTTACTGTTCCATTTCAACTAAGCCCCTTTGAACTGATTTGTTCTTAAGATTCACCCTAATTTTCTGACTTACCTCTCTGGTTATTTGTTTTTCATACAGACTGCAGTCCATAGACAATTTGACAGACATTCTCAGATAACACGTGCAACCTGCCCCCAACATACACACATCTGCTTAGAAGGAGGATTAGAAACATTTTAAGATTTCAAAGTTTCCTTTCAACTCTAGGATTCTTAGATTATTAACTTATTTTGCCATTAAGAGAAATGGATAGATGTCAATGGTTGAAGAATGCATATGTGAATGAACATTATTAAGCACTGATAATGAGCTTCTTTCTTCCATAAGCTACCTCAGTGGGTTTTAAATCTTTCAATCAGCCAAAAAGATTAAAAGTGCTATATAGAAACAGACAATAAACACCCCTGTGAACAAAAAAAGCAAGTATGAGAAGGGGACAGGAGGAAGAAATTGAGAGGGAGATTGGGTAGGGAAATGAGAATGGGTAGGTAATTATTTATGGCAAACATCCAAAGATTAATTTCTAATCTTAGAAATTATTAACCTGTCCTCATTCTAAACTCCTAAGAAATTATTAACCTGTCTTCATTCTAAACCCCTAAGAAATTATGATAGGAAAAACCTAATACATTCTTGCAAAAGCAAAAATGATATCCATAACAATATAGATTAATCGAGAATACATCACGTGTTATGGTTTAGATATGAGGTGTTCCCCAAAAGCTGATGTGGAAGACAATGCAAAATTTTTCAAAGTGAAATTAGATTATGAGAAGTGTAACTTAATCAGTGGTTTACTCCACTGATATGAATTAATTGGATAGTAACCATAGGCAGGTAGGATGTAGATGGAGGAAGTCAGTCACTGGGGGTGTGCATGTGTGATTTACATTTTGTCCTTGTTGAGCAGAGCTCTCTACTTTATGGTTGCCATATTTGAGCTGCTTCCCTTTCTGCCAGGACATTCTGCCTCATTTTCAGACCAGACCAATAGAGTTGGCCATGTTTGTGTTTGTACTGAGACCTCTGAAACCATAAGCTCCAAATAATTGTTTTCCTTCCTGTAGTTGTTATTGTTGGGTGCTTTGGTCACACTGATGCAATGCTAACTAAAACAGAAATTGGTACTTAGAGGAAGGCTATTACTATGACTAATCTGACCATGTGGTTCAGAAGCCTTTGGGGCTGGTTTGTAGAAAACGGAGTTTTTTAAAAATTTAGAGATGCAATCTGGAAAAACTTTATAATGTTATAAGCAGAGCTTCATTTTGGTCAGAGCTCAGAAGACCAGAATGCTGATAGAACTATGGACAGTAAAGACTGTGCTCATAAGGTTTTCAAGGACAACTTCATCAGAAATTGGACAAGAGGTCATTTATATTATATTACAGCAAAGGAGTTGTCTACAATTTGTGCATGTCTTGAGACTTTTTGTGAGACTGTACTTAAAGGCAATAGACAAATTAATTAGGCAGAGGAAATTTCAAGGCAGCACAGCATTCAGGTAGTGTCACGGATATTGCTGTGGCTTCTAGTCAAGTTTACCATGATAAATCAGGAGCAGAAAGATCTTAAAAACTTGAATTTTAGCCAGAAGAATGTGTTTAAAGTAAAGCTAAGAAATTGTGGTTTTTAAAAAAAATATTATAGCCATTAATGAGATACTAAGTACTTTGCACAGAGACAAAATACAAAAGACTAGAGAGCATCTCAGAAATTGGCAAGAACACGTCCATTTCAGGCTTAATAAGATGTAAAGGTAGAAATTCCTGTGAGAAGAGACTGTGGGACCCTGCTTGCACAGTGGGATTTAGGAAGTCATTTCACCATGCTTAGTTCTCCAGGAGCTCAGAGGCTACTACAACTGTGGTCCAAGGAGGTGTGGCTACTTCTCAAGATGGTGGTAGTCACTTGGTGCTGGTTCTTCAGGAATCAAGGATGCTGGATGGAGTTAAGAGGTTATAGAAGCTTCCACTGAGATTTCCAAGGAAGGCCTTGGGGGCCAGGCAAAGTGTAGCAGTGTTGACTGCCCCAGAAAGGATGATGCATGAAGATGTGAGATAGAAGCTGAAACAGCAATAGAGAACCCAAGATTAATAAATGCCTGTAATGTGGAGCATCTGCCAAGGAAAGCTGCAGAAATTGAGCAGAAACAAATCAAGAAAGGCCATGTGGAACATAATCACCTAGGCCAGAGGGGTTGAGCTACATAAGGTCTTTGGAAAGAATATCATGATGCCACATGTCCCAGATGTAGGACATGGAGCTACAGGACTCATATACCCAGCTGAAGTTTGGTCGTGATTTGGTCCCATCATTCCTTCTATGCCCCTCTACCTTTCTTTTGGAATGGAAATGTTTATTCTATTCCATTATATACAGGATACATGTAACTTGCTTTGATCTTTATGCTCATAGTCAAGAGTGTGCCTTGGGTCTCAGATGAGGTTTTGGACTTGGACTTTTGGGCAATGCTGGAACTGTGAAGGCTATGCGTACTCTTGAAAATGGAATAAATATATTTTGAATTGTGAGATGGGCATGAGCTTTTGGGAACCAGGATGAATGTTAGGTTTAGCCATGAGGTCTCCCCCAAAGCTCTTGTATAAGACAATACAATAATTTTCAGAGGTGAAATGATCAGATTATGAAAGGTGTAATCTTACTGGTACATTAATCCACTTAAATGGATTAACTGTGTGATAACTATGGGCAGGTAGGTTATAGTTACAGCAATCAAGTCACTAGGGTTTTGACTTTGGGATTTATATTTTGTCCCTTCTAAGTGGAGATCTCTCTCTGTGTGTTTCCTGGTAGCCATGTTCAGAGCTGCTTTTCTGCACCATGCCCTTCCTACATGATGTTCTGCCTCACCTTGGGCCCAGATCTATAAAGTCAGCCATGTTTGGACTAAGACCTCTGAAATTATGAGCCAATTTTTTTTTCTTATTTGTTATTCTTGGTCTTTGGGTCACAGCAATTCGTAACTAACTAAAATAACATGCTAAGTGACAAATCTTCACTGCACAGGCTATATACCATGATTCAATTTATACAATAGACTTGAAAAGATAACTGTAGGGTCAGAAAACTTCAGTAGATACTCAGGGACTGGATTATAGGAGGAAGGGCTCACTGAAAGGCACATGGAGGAATTTGGGACATAAAAAAACTGTTTTATATCTTAATTGTAATGGTGATTACACTACTGTGTATTCCTAAAAATATAAAAATATACATACCAAAAAGTTGAATTTGACTATACGTAAATGATCTTTGATTAAAAATAGGAAAAGATGAAAGAGTATGAAGCAACTTTGTAAAGATCAATAATTAAGTGTTGCTGTGTAACTAATAAGCTACAATAAAAGTAAATGTCTTGACAGAATTTTATTAGAATTATTTCTACAACATGGTAATCAACATCTTACATTTAATTGAAGTGTCAAATGCATAAAGTTTGTTTTTATAAATAATTATATGTACTTTCACCATTTTGTGAATCATTCACATTGATTTTAAATTATCTTCTATAAGAATGTAATTCTAATAATATATTAAATGATAAATGTTTCTTTTATTCATATATTCTGTACTTTATTACCAATTATGATTGCATATTTGCACTTAGAATTTTCTCACAGAGAAACAAGTCATCTCCAAAATAAAAACACAACTCATAATAACAATCTTCTTTTATTACAGAACGAATAAATGTGTATTTCACTATATTTTGAATTTGGCATTGTTTCAGCTAATGAGATGTTGTCAAGACACAATTAGAGGGATATCAAAGAGAACTGATATGTAAAGTCTAATACCAATTAGAAAAACAAACTGCATAGCCTTTTCCGTGTTCATGGAATAGTCTGATAGCAGACATGACTGGAAATATCATGATATTATTGTCGAAAATTTCAAATAAGCCAAGTTGACAAAAGGGCCATTTTGAAGTCATACTTCTCTGGAAGTAAAGGAGTATTAGAAACTTATGAAAACAATTGAGTTTTAACACTGTTGGGACAACATAAAGTCCATCAAATGAATTTTATTTGTAGCAACAGGAATATATATTCTCTACAAGAAAAACAAAGTAAAATGTATCAAAATACAAATATTTGCAAACTTGTATCATTGCTAAAAAAACTAACATGATTTCCTATTCCTTGCATTCTGAGAAGAAGTTTTTGCTGCTGTTCTTTGGTTGTGCAAATCCGCACAGTGGGCTGAAGGCAACAAGGGAAGCAACCAGAGCAAGAGACTTCATGGAATGTGTACACGCTCTGCATGCATCACATCATGGGGCCCGGATAAGAAGAGCAGTGAAGGAACAACCTTGATGTGGTTCTAAAAATTTTTGGCAGTCCTCAAGGAAAGAAGAAAGATGATTCATGAGATTGGGGCAAAACTTCTGTGGTACACGTAAAATCTCTTTTCTGCCCACTTCCTTTAAAATCAACTACAGTACTACTATGGTTAAAGCTGTGCGTCTTTTTACTGTAGTTCCATGCATAGACTGGACCATGGAGTGACCCACATTTTACACAGGTCATCAATATGGACATCTCCGCATGTAAATTCTAATTACAAAAAAAGGACAGTTTATTAAACATTTTACTCCAGCTCCACACTATTTAAACCAATTAAATATATGACTGAACATAAGACCAAGGTAAATTTGAGAACAAATTAATATTTATGGAATGGTAGTGATATGAGGTTCAGGTAACATTAGAAGGCCAAGTGGTTGTTTATGTTTGTTAATCCTGATGGGACCAACGCCACATGTGCAACACCTTCAACTCACCTTGTTTCAGCATTTTGGATGAACAAGGGGAGGCTGCATTACTGACTGGGAAGGAGGAGGTTGATCTGAACATACCTCACGGTTTAAGAAAAACATCTTGAATTTTAACTGAGACTCCTGAGCTTCACCAGCAAAATTATTGTGCTAGTTTCTACTTTCATTAACTGTTTTTATTTGAGGAAGTATATTTCCCCCCTTTCACTCTTATGCACACATTTACAGGGGAGGAAGACCAGAACGTGTTACAGTTTCATACTTGAGTCCATGCATCTTGTAAAATGTTTTAGTTGTAAGTAATCTAAAAGCTAATACAGTTTCTTTTTAATTTGGGAGGAAATGACTCACCTAAAAATCAGACAACAGTTACAGACAGATTTAACACCAGAATGTAGGCCTCTGGGCACTGAACTTGGGTAGCTGTGTAGTAAACCAAGCTGGCTATTTTTACTATCCAGGATAGTATCTCTTTTCAAAACTATTCATCCTCATCCTCACTCTGGTATGCATTTTTGTTATCAGAAAAGTCCTTTAATGCAAAACTCCCTACCTGCAACAAAAAGAGAGTGCACTGGCTCTTGGAATAAGCACATGGAGACATGGAGGTCACTGGATATGTAAGGGGCAGAGCAAGAGGAGAAAAGGTGTGAATTAATTTTTTAATAAGAAAAAATGTGGTAATTATGTATAAAACCAAACTCTGCCTTGATTTGGCATTTCTCAAGGGTTCTATATCACTGGTGGTATAATAAGATAACAGAATTATTTTCAGACATGTGGAGGGAACAGGGAAAGAAAAAAAATGAAACAAAATAGGTTAAAAAGAGAGGCCTGTTCTGCTCCTGCTTCGTTATCAATGGAAAATATTATAGAGTCCTTTCCATACTCTCAAGATGTTTACAATAAAATATAAAATTATTGTTAAAGTGTAAATATGAACAAAGAACAAAGTACTGAGGGAAATCATAATCTACGATGGTTGTAAGAAAATATTTGGGATTATTTTTGGTGTTATATGAAGAGTCATATCATTCATTCCTGAGTTAGTAAAAATAAGTGGTTTTAGGTAGACTAACGAGTAGAATTTTATATTATAGAGGTTTCATCAAAAATATGTTTGTACGTACACATACATATATGTGTGTGTGTGTATATATATATATACATATATATATATATATATATATATATATATATATTCCCTTTACTCTCGTATATACATAAGAATTTGTAAACTTTTGCTGCTTTCCAATGCAACAAAGTAAAACCATCTGGGTATAGTTACAAATCCCAGAATCCTGGAAAAGACCTGATTTGATCCATTGCCCTCCATTTTTCACTGCAGACAGTTCCAGAAATATTTGGTTTGCCCATGTTGCATTCATGGTATATCCATTAGAAACATTTATATACAGTATGCTTACGTGATTCCTATTAAAATATGGTAAGTTATATAATTAAATGTTAAATTAACTTGTGCTAAGCATACTGAAGCACTCAACCATTGAGTTTTTATTTTTCAAAATTGTAAATATCCACTCCCAACTTACAAAAGTTTAATTTAACACTTTCTCAGGTCAAGAAATACACATACATAAACGCGCGTGCACAATAGAAAATTGAGCAGGACATATATCCACATGAGATGGCTCTGCCAAAGTAGTAGTGAAGAGTTTTTCGAAATGTGAAATGGTATCAAACTGTTGTAGGATAATGCCAGGTGTGGTGGCACACATCTGTAATCCCAGCAGCTGGGCAGGCTGAGGCAGGAGGACTGCAAGTTCAAAGCCAGCCTAGTGACTAGGTAAGGTCCTAAGCAGCTTAGTGAGGCCCTAGATCAAAATTAAAAATAATAACAAAGGGTTGGGCATGTGGCCAAGGGGTTAAGCACCCCTGGTTCAATCCTTGAAACAACAACAACAAAAAAAAATGGTTGTAGGATGGAAAAGTAAGGTGAAAGGTAGTTTCCATTATGTGAAAAGCAAGTTATGCAATGATATAGACAGAAGCAAAATCTGGGGCTTCCAGTGAGCTATTCGTTCTTTCATTCAACATTTATTTATGGAGTTTCTACCATGTGTCAGGCACTTTTCTAAGCACTGAGTTAGAGTATAGAACAAAACAAAATCCCTGGCTCCAAGGAATATACCTTCTCACTGGGGAAACAGATGAAAAATAAGCAACTTTGTAAAATATTAGTTGACTATATTGCTATGAAGAAAAGTAAAGCATGGTAAAGGAAATAAAGTATGACCAATGAGGATTTGCTTTTACACAGGATATTCAGAGAAGGCTTCTCTAATAGGAAAACACCAGCTCAGAGACCTGACATTAGCAGAGATACTTGAGTATAGAGCATCCCAGACACAGAATAGAGAGAAAAGATCTGAGGTAGGAATCAGTTCATCTTACTTTGAGGAATATCAGGAAGGCCAGTGTTTGTAGAGTAGGCCAAATAGAAGGAAAAATTACAAGATTCAGGTGACTTTATTATGCCCTGAGATACATAAGAAGCTGTTGGAAGACTTATATGAGACCACTGAATGAAGACTAAATTATGGTGCCTGGAGGGGAAAGAAGGGAGATCAACTAGCTAACTAGCTGCTGCAATAGCTCAGGTAGGAAACAATGATGTATCTGACCAGACTGGTAGCAGTGGTTTTACAAACCAAATATATATACATGTAATCCAATGTATGTGATATACATGTAAACAAAATATATACACATGCATATATATGTATATGTGTATGAGTACAGACACACATGTATAAAAAGATGATTTCCGTCCTGCCATTTAACCAAAGGCAAACTCCAAAATGGAAAAAAAGAAGAGACAGAAAGGAAGTGAAGAGTTAGATACAGGCATAGAGATATAGATCAACAAAAACCTGGAACATGAATTTGCCTGAAGTAATAGTGAGGAATAGTTCTGAAAGATGTTGGGGATCGTTCTTTAAATGAGTTGATTTTATGACAGTCTGCATATGCTAAGATGCAAAGATATTTGGATTAGTATACTGTTAAGTTTCTCCTCACCATCTACCAGTGAGAAATGTTATACTTTCTCCAAAACATGTTTGCCATTGATTTCTTTATCTTCCCCTTAAAATACACTTTAAGAAAGTTTGGTTTTCCTGAAGATTTGGAAAAAGTTACAAAATGTTGGCTACGATCATATGGTTGTACTAAAATTACACAAAATTAAAACGACACAGAGCACTTTTACAAAATATGCTATCAAATAACATAAACCTTCAATAGGGAAAAAAAACATAAATGTATACCAGAAAAACTTCAAGTTCTTTTCTAGTGGCATCCTTTGTTTGGGGAATTCAAAATTAATTTCCTTAACCTGTTTTTTTTTTTAAAACAAAACCTGTGACATTCTAATGGTATAATCTTTCAGATTTACATTAGAAAATCTTCAGAAGGAACTGCTAAAAACTTAAAATCTAAATCAACATTATCTTCCACAAAGTATATTTTAAGTCTTTGAAGACAGAAATTGAAGGAAATTTAGGAACATTAATAAACTAAAAATGCTGAGAGCTTTTAAACCCCTAGGAATTCATTTGCTCCACAGCAATGTGCTTTTTCAACATTAAATTTTATTCGCTTTTGCTAATGAAAATAATGTGCCACAGCAGAAAAGAATGAAGACATCAGTGTCATATGACATATTTATCAATATAAAGATAAGATATGTTTATGGATAGTAGAAAAAAAAACTACAATTCCTTGGAAAGCTGAAAGCAAGCTGTAGTTGAGTATAGGTCCAAGAATGAATGTTTGAGATGTCAAGGAACTGGGTCCCCATAGGTAATATATGAAGACAATGTATTTAAATAAAAATTCAGATAAAATTTAGATAAACTGAAGTAATTCTAGAATTCAAATTGTAGGTAGCAAGTTGGAAAACTGAAAAAATGTAAAACAATTTAGAGAGTAAACAAAGTTCACAACTGCAAAATGAAAAAGTAAAAGTGAATCATAACCAACAAATCACCTAAATATTACATTGTTTTAAAAAAGGAAATAGGGGTGATGCCAGTATACTCCATTTTAGAATACATGTATACTCTCTTAAATTGGCTGCTAAGTCAATATCTGTATGAACAACATTATCTAATCATTTCAATTATAAAGCTGAGATCATACTTCTAACACTAATTAGGCCAATACCTGATGATACTTCATTTGAAGAGACAGAAAATTGTCAAAGCAACTATATACAGAAAAAAGTAGTTTTAATAAATATTACTACTAAAAACACATCTCCACATACACATAGCTTTACTTTTTTATTACTATTGTTGCAACATAATGCAAATCTCTAAAACCTTCCCTCTGGCACCTCAATATTTTCACATTAGCTTTTTAGCTATGGTATTTCTTTACACTTCACCAAAGCTGATCACTTTTTTGTTTGTTTAGTCTGGAAAATTTGGGGGACAGGATGGATAAACACATGGAGCACAGCAAAAACGTACATACAAAAACATCACATAATGATAAGACAAGTAAATGCACAAGTTTAAGTACCCATTTATTTTATAAATTTCTACAGGACAGAATATGGTACAATATGAGTATTTATATCATTCAACAATAATTAATTTTCACATAACCAGTGCTTGGCCAAAAAAAATAGAAACAAGTAATGGCATTCTTTAGACACCCCTTTTATCTATGTTTAAAATGCAAGAGAAAACAAAACAAACAAAAAGTAGTTATGGGGCCCACTTCAAAGTTCTGGGAAACAAATAAAGAACTAAAAGTTTGGAACAAAATCACAAATAAGAAAACAATGAAAAGACCTGATAAGCCTCATGGAGGGGGAAAAATGCCCAAAGACCTTAAACTATTTTGCTTGATAAAGATTATACAAGTGATATAACATTAGTTCAAGAATATTAAGAAAAATAGACCTAAGAAACTGTTTTTTCCATCTGAAGAAGAAAGAGATCTAGTCAACAGCATGTAAAATTAGAATTAGGTATGAAACTATGTGCAAGCCATGAACACTGGGACACTGTTTTTAATTTTAAGCTCCTAAATTATCATCACAGAAGTCATAAAAATGCAAGCAGCAATCTTTCTGTGTTGCATTTGCTCCAATTTGCTGGAACTCTATGAATTAAAGGCTACATAAATAAGGTCACTTTCAAAAACTTACACAAATATTAGGATCTCATTGGACCTAAAAAAAAAAATATGCTGTCATTTACCAAGGAGCACTATGAATTTGGGTACATTTTGGGTCCATTTATTATTGAAATGAGTACTATTATTTATCACAAAGTTTAAAAACTTGGTTTGAGTATGCCAAAAATTAGCATTCAGTAATTGTGATGGAACTGATATCATTTCTGAATTCAAGTAGAATTTGCAATTGTCTCTACCAACAATCATGTCAAGAAAACTTCTAAGTGACATGTGTCCTAAATCACATTCTTTTCTAACAATCAGTGACCTCTTTATGATTTAACTAAGAGAGGCAGAAAATATATAATTACATACATCATTCTGTTTTTGATCAGTATTAAAATTAATAGCAGATTTCATATAACACTGTCAACACAGAAATAGACAATAAGGACGATGAAGCAAAGCCAACCATAAATCACTTAAAAAATCACAAATAATATCTTTTCTATATAAGTAAGTTCTGTATCCTTCATAACTTCTCTTGAAATAAAAATAACTGGAAAATTTGTCTGGCAACACTCATTATAGTGTTATAGCCCTATGAATCTCAATCAAACCAGGAAGTTGTTTTGACTACTTAAATTGCTTTTTCATAAAGCATAATACTAATAGGTATGCAGTTTTGTGCTTTTGCTATCTTGTTTCTACAAAAGGGATATTACTTCTCATTATAGGTTATCTGTACAGATGAAAATGTTCACCTATTTCCTATTTTTATGGTGCATCACACACGACTATTTCCTCCCTATTTAAGGTTTCAAAAAATTACAAATGTTTATTTTTTAAACAAAACCACTGCATTATCATCAATGCAAAGAAAACTCCAATGACAGTTCACTCAGACATAACTAGCTCATAAATCTATTCATATCATAATGTAGTTTAAGGCCTCTTTTCCTCTAGAATATGAACTCCATGAAAACAATATCCCAAAACATAATTTGGGCCAATTTTAAAAATAATTACAAGAAATTCATAACTGTTATTTATATACTTTCTCCTCTAATTGCTCCATTTATTATAATATGCACCAAAGTGTAATGGTAACATTTTAATCAGCTAGGTAGAAAAAAGAAAGTATTTATTGTATTCATATTCAAATTGAATGTTAAAAATTATGTCCTGAAATATTCTTGCATTGTGTGTGTCCTTACAAGTGAACTTTAAGATGATCTTCTTGTACTGCGTGCCCTCTTTTCTCTCTCTCACCCACAGAGATGCATCTTCAAGTTTCTAGTAAAAGTCAGCAACTTAATTACAATTAAATATTTAATTTTAGACAAAAGTGTTCCTTAAGGAAGTATTGAACTGACCAAACTACTGAACATGGGTCAAGTTAAGTAATGGAAGGAAGGAAGGGAGAGAGGAATGGAGGGAGGAAAAAAGAGTTTAAAAAGCTCTAAAGCGGATATGAAATTTTATGACCCTAATGATCAGAGTGTATATAACCTTATATTCACTCTATGAATGTAGATACAAATAAATCAAAATTGTAAATTGTGTTTAACAGCATTAACCAAACACTACATTTTAAAATTCCAGCACGCTGAGAATATACTTATCCATAACTCTTAGTGACAGAAGAGATAAACAGGCCCCTTGACAACATAAAACATTTTCCAAGGTATGGATGGCACAATGCAAACTTGACGATGAAAATATCTGAAAGTTCATCTTCACTTCAGTTTTGACCTCTGACACAGACTTGTTATTAAACACACCCTTCTCTGTCTCACTGCTGCCTTACCAAAGTATTTGAATTAGGAGATGGTGCAAAGATGTGCCTTCCAGGCAAACTTTTGTTTTCTAAAGTAAATCATTCCCAAATACTTCCAGTTGGAAAATGTCCACTTCAGCTACTTGACACCAGGGAGTCACTTTCTCCCTTGGGCTTACCTGCTACTATGTAACTATTCTTGCAAGTAGACCTGGCCTCAGAGGGAGATAAATCTTTTAAGCACTTCTGAATCCATGACGACTACAAATATACACACCTTACACACTCCCACAGGTCTTTCACACCCTTCTTCCCGCCCCTTCTGAAACTCACCCAGGTTACTTGGTGCTCTTCTTGTCGCCAATGCCTGCCCACCTGGATGCAACCAGTTCTTGAGGAATAATCCTCAAGATCAAGCAAATGACTGGATTTCAACATGTGGTGAGGAAAAAACGTGTCCGGGGAGACATATGAGCGTTACAGATAGCAGCTGTCCATTAAGTGGTTTAAATTTGTTGGTTAAAAAGCTGAGTAAACAAATACACAGATGGGTCTAGTTCCTTGGGGATTCCAGATTCGGAGGAGCCTTCCAAGGTGGCCAGTTTGGCCTCTCTGGACTCATCCTCAGGCAAAACGCGTATTGGTTCCGCTTTCAAATGCCCCAAACTATGTGCACACCGCCTTTCTCTTCCTGTTCCTTCTAATCAAAGTGTCGACTTAAGCGCCCAGGTGCCCTGACTTACCTAAGAGATATTAGAGTCTGAGGACAGTAAGGCAACTTTTCATCCGTGCGCTGATGGCTGGAACATCCGCAGAAAGGGAGGGCCCACATCGAGGTTGGGGGGGTGTCGGGGAGAATCTGACCTCGGGGATGGGGAGAGGCGCACTCGCGGCGCGCGCGGCCACCCAAAGGATCCGGCCCTGCCGCCACCACACGTGCGCCTCCGCGAGCGCGAAGGGACGTCGCGACCCTCGATTTGCCGCCTGCCCTGGGCTAGCCCGGGCCTCCACACACCTACAGGTAAAGGCCAAGGGGCAAGCCCTCCCTTTTTCCAAAAGGTGAAAGGTGTCTGTGCTCCTCCCACGTAGCCTCCCAGAAGACCCTGAGGTACGATTTCACTCCAAACCTACCAAGAGTGAGGAAGGAGTCCCGAGCAAAGCGGAATAAAAGTAAAACCAGGACAGATCCCAGGGGAAGTGAGTCGTGCTAGCGCGTGGACCTGAGAAAGAGTGCGGTCCTGGCAGCAACTGATAAGTACGGTCGTCGCGGAACGACTCTAGGGGCCAGGGGTTTCTTGACTAGAGATACAAGAGTGTCCCCTTGTCCTCTCTTGCCCCTAGAGAAGTACTTTTGAAATGAAAGCCTATGTGCCTAACTTAGGGACCAGAAGCGTGCACTTGCCCAATTGAGTAAATAAAGGTCAGCACTTGGATCAATAAAGTGTGCGCTTCTAACCGCCAGATGTTTTTACTGTTGTTTCTTCTCCCGCGGAAGGGGGGAAGAGAGGAAGAGAAAAGACAACAAACAATAAAAAAAAAAGAAGAGTAAACAAACACACATCTGGTGTTTCGACACACATTTTTCCCCCTGGACCAGGCAACATTTTGCATATTCAAAACTAAATATCCCTTAACCTACAATACATCTGCCCCGTCTTGACTCCCCCTTCCCCCATCCAAAGCAAAATGCAAAAGAACAACAAGTGGTGGTGTTGGATCCCTAAAGCGACCCCGAAGCTGAGCCGAAATTTGACACATGTCACACTCGCCTTGCAGCGCAGAGCACTGGCGCTGGGGCGAAACTTTGCGGCCGTTGCGGGAGGAGCGCGTAATAAAGTCGCAGCCCGGCCCGGCGAGGAGGTGGCTGGGACAGGGTGGGGTGCGGAGGTACAGCGCGCCAGAGTGAGAGCGAAGAAACTTACCGCGAACGGGGACGCGGAGGGCAGCGTCCCAGAAAGTGGCACCCACGGCTCCCAGGCAGAAGCCCCCAAACAACACACCCACGCGCGAGTCCCAGCAGCTGCTGCTGCGAGTGGGGTCGCGCCGGGACGGGGGGGGGGGGCTGAGGAAGCCACAATCGGCGGACGCGGCCGCCGCATAAATAACCAGGGCGGGCTCTCGCGGGCGGGCTGCGGGTGGCTCGAGGCTGGAGCCGGGGCGAAGCGGCGGCCGTGGAGCTGCACGCGCCGGCGTGTCTCGCGCTTTCTCGGAGGCTCGCGCTGTCTCGCGCTGGCGCTCCCCCCACCCGGATCTGCGTGTGTGTGTGTGTGTGTGTGTGTGTGTGTGTGTGTGAGTCTGTGTGTGTATGTGTGTGTGTGTATGTGTGCGCGTTAGCGGGAGCGCGCACCCGGGCGCGCGCGCGCGTGTTGTTGGCAAAGCAAACTATACACACTGCGCGCGGAGCCGCCTCTTCTCCGAGGGGCGGGGTGGGGGAAGGGACGCCTCAGAGGATTTCGAACTACAGCTGGGCTACTTGTTTGTTTTGTCTTACTTTGCGTTGTTATTGCCGTTGTTGATGATCCAAAAAGTGGTTTGGAACCAGCCGATTAAGATTCCTGTCTCCCCACTCCACCTATATCTCCCATCGTCCTCCAACTTTAAGGAGGGGGAAGCGCGGGGCAGAATATTATTCGGATTGGCAGTGGAGCCTCCTGACTGACGTCAGGTCCACCTGCTATGTAAACAACTCGCTAGAGAACTTGTTTGTTCTGCGCGCGATCTTCCCCCACCCCCACCCTTCTCCCCACCTCCTGCTCCGCCTCCTCCCGCTCGCCCCAGACGGCGAGTCAGGGAAGGGGGTGGGGAGGGAGGCGAGAACAAAACCGTATGCTGTACTGGCAAAGCCGAGTTGTGTCTGCTGTTTCTTGGCAGTCCCCAAAGTACGTCCTCTCAGCAGACGGAGCTGCTGGCAAATGAAACAGGGGATTCCACGTGAAGTGCAGAAAGCCTCCAAGGGATCCAAAGCCCTTGGTGGCAGGTACTTAAAGTACCTGGGAGTCAGAAAGGGAGACCCGAGCGTGCGTTAAAACGCTGATTGGCCTTTCTTTTCACGGGGTGCGCCTCTGTGGCCCGGGGAGGAGAGAGGCCGAGCGTCTTTCTCACTCTTCATTGTCGTGGCTCCCATCTCACTTGTGCACTTGGGCCCAGGAGTTCTTGGGCTTCCTTGCAGCCCAGGTCAACGAGCAGGGACTCGAAGAAAGGGGCCACCAAGGTGGGAATTTTAGAGTCTGGGCCTTTCTTGACGGACCCTAACAGTTACTTGGGGTGGGGGAAGCAAAAGTACGAGGAATGAAAGGAGGGAAGAAACTGCCAGAGCCTGCTCCGCGTGCACTTCAAAGCCGAGGCGCCTGTGTGCGGGATGCGCAGGCCCTGTCTCCAGCACCTGGTCTCTGCTCCTATTCGCAGGGTATCACCCGGCTGGCTGACCCGCGCGGGACGGAGGGGAATGACAGGAGAAAGGCCGAAGGAAGGCAAGGCGGGCCCAGATGGGACGCGTGACCAGAATCAGGGCGGGGGTTCCTGCAGAGCCCCTTCCCAGCCCTAGCTCTGGGCGTGCGGCCCCTCCCTGTCATCTCCCACCAGCCCCTCCCCAGCCGGCGGGCCGAGGACTCTTCGCCGGCTGCGTTCGCTGCGTGCCGCCGCCTGAGCCCCAGCTCTGCTCGCTAGTCGGTCTCGAAGCGTGGCTTTCCGAAAGGCGCTGAAACTTTCCTCCAAAAAGCTGCAGGCAAGAGTAATGAACTGAGCCTGGCCCCCGACTTCTTCCAGACCCTCCTCCTGGGAAGAAAAACGACTAACTTTCACCTCTCGGTGACAGAAGAGGGGGTGCTGTTGACTGGGGAGACGGGCGAGCAGCTCTAACTTGCCTTCCGACTCTTCCCTTTTCTCAAAGAGCAGCACGCCCTTTTCTCTAAAGGGCAGACGCGAGCGCTCACACACACACTTGGCACCAACTCTCCCCTTCAGAACCCGCAGTTCTCCCGGGGAGGAAGCAGCCCTGGCACCCACACCTGTAAACACACCGTCAGGTTTCTAGTGAAACCAATTAAGTGAATAAGCCACGGGGCTGGTCCTAGGAAGGCGGCCCCAGCCTGGAGGACGAGGACCTGGGTAGTGCTAGGCGCTGAATTGCTGTGCTTTTAAACTCCAGGCAGTCCTTAAGTGCTCAGCTTGTGGATTGTGTTCTCACTTTTTTTTTTTTTTAAATGGTCTTAGCGAAATACGGGCTGAACTGTGGACAAATGATCCGAGTCTTTTTAAAGATGGGAACCAGCGAGAGGAGGGAGAAGTCATTAATATTAGAAAACGCCAGACCCCAATGGCCCTACCTTGCCCTTCTGAAAGGTGGGGATATTATGTTAAGTAATTTGCGTTTATGCTTCACTAACAAATCTAAATTAAAACGGACTCTCTGAATTAACCTGAAACTCTTTGGGAAAGGTGGAAGGGCAAACGGCATCGAAATCCTAGGGAAGCCTAGAACGTCCCTTTCCACCGCGTTTGTGAATAAAGGTAACAGAACAGTCAAGAGGTCTACAGCGTTTCACTTCTTTTTCTTCTTCCTCCCCCAGTACTTCGACCCCACTTACTTCCCCTTCTCTCCAGGTGTCCAAAAGAAGTGAGCTGGAAAAGTGGATTACAAAGGAGTCTGGGCCATTGGAAGATAATAAGTTCAAATTCCTAGAGAGGAGAAAGAGGGTTACTTTCTCAAGACTTGGAGAGAGGAGCAGGGTTAGCCTTTCACTTTTTTTGTACACAAAGACACATTTTGGTGAAATTCGCAGCCTCTGACGTTTCTTTCCTAGGAGTACAAATAGCCAAGCTCCAAGATGTACAAAAAGGCCATCTCAGTCGGAGGAGCCCACCTTCATAAACTGGCCGCGCACCCTTCCCAGGCGTCTTTGTAAGCGAGGCTGAACCTGCAGCCCCTCAGTACCCCCGCTTTTCTTCACCCCTTTAGCTCTCCCTCGCCTGCTGCGGTGCCCCTGGCCATCAACCCTTCCTCAAGGGAAGACGCCCTGAGATAGAGAAAGCAGGTCCTGCCAGGAGTCGCTGCCCTCGCTGGACCCCTCCGCCACAGCCAATGGGCTGGGCCCGGGTTCGAGAGGTGAAAGTTCAGGCCCGGGGCTCGCGCTCGCTCCCTTTCTCCCGAGCCTCTTTCCCAGCCCCCGCCTCTGGCCACACTGCAGACAGCCGGCTACCAGGGGCGGCCACGGTGGCACGTAGTTTGTTGATGGGTGGTCATAAAATATATTTATTTGCAATTCCTTGAACTCGCCCACCACCCCCGCCCCGGAGTGGCCCGGAACACTGCGGGCTTTGTTCGCCTCGGCTGCTGCAGGAGCCGGCCAGGGTTTAGCGCTTGGTGCTAACAGACTCCAAAAAAGTTGAAGTGTAATAATAGGAAAACCGGGTTTCCGCAGCCCAGGAAAACGCTGAAAGGGCAAACAGCGAACGAATAGTTTTCTTTTGCACAAGTCACTGGCCAGCTCATGGGATCTTGCTAGCGTTTAAACGAAACACTGCGTGTCCGAGAGACGGAACGCCAAACTCTGTCCCTGAAGTCGCCGCGCAGCTCAGAGACCAAAGCTCAGGTCTGCTTTAGAGCACGTGGGTCTGCAAAAGTCACTTAAAGAGGTTCCAGGGAAAAGTTACACTGGGTTACTGGGTGAATGAGGAGTTTCACCAAGTGGACCTCGAAGTTCCCTCCCGAAAATTTATTTGATTTCAAGTTTATTTTACGATGAAACCTCAAATCAACAAAATCCGAAACACTGCTCTTTTGCGGTCCTGAGGAAAGATAAATTCGTTTGAAATGGTATCTGCCAGCGTATCTTGTGCGAAATAAACCACACCAAATGAGACTAACTAAAGCTATGATGAAGGAAAGCAAGGTACAGGAATGACACACTAGAAATGTTGGTTTAATGTTACTCCTTCTCTGAGGGCGTCGCGTGGATTTTTACTTATTTGTTAAAAAAATATAGTTATTCACATACTTAAGTCTATTTTCTTCAGAACTCCGAGTCCAGCAACAACTACATTTTTCTTTTAGAGCCATCTTATCGGTATATTTGTAATTTACTCTTAAAATTTAACGCACTTGTTAGAACTCTGGAAGAGAACAAAAAAGACCATTTTTTAAGTTATATCTTTGAATGCTAGAGATGCCACCTTCAAAGTTATATTATGCATATACCCTGTAACAAAAAAATCTTTAAATGTAAGGAAATATATTTTTTACTTTCACACAGAAAGAGTCACATACCAGGCTCTCATTTTCTCACATCCACTGCAGTTGTCTGAAGATAAGCAAATAAACAGACTTCTATTATGCAGTCTGTGCCCACTCTCCTTCCAGATACTTGTAGGAAAAAGAGAAAATTCTAGTTTCATCGAATTCAAAACAAGGATAATCTGTGTTACAATGTCAAATTGAATGTAGATGTTGTGAAATTGGTGGAGTTACACCACCATCTGTCGTTAAGCTTCGGGACTACAAAATATGGGACCTATAATAAATCTTAATGAGATTTCTCAACTTTTTTAAAAATCACATTCTATGCTTTCCATTGTGTTTTTATAACCTGTAGTCTGAATTTATCTGGATACTGAAGAAACAGATATTTGTTCATAAACCCATATTTCTACCTGGATTCTCACCTCTTCAGAAAATAAATACTGCACATCTGCCAGCCTGCAAATTAAGCATTTTCAAATTAGCTGTGAGTCTGCGGATTATTGTCACCTCCAGCTCCACCCCTGGCATCTAATAGGCTGCTGATATGAGCAGGTGGAGACCCAACCTCAGAGGCCAGCAGAGTCCTACAGTTAAAAATTGATGCCTAATTCTCTCTTGAATGCAACCAAAATATTGTTGGTGTATCTAATCTTAATACATGTAACTCAACATATCACTTCTAAGAGGTTGGATGTGAGTGTAAAAAAAAAAGTGACTGAAAGCAGAGCTGGAGCAATAGCTTGGCCATTAAAGCACTTGCTAGGCATGTGCCAGTACCAAGAGTTCAAATCCCAGCACCACATTCAAATCCCAGCACCACCACGTACACAATGATGTCTCTGATGTCTCAGAGCAACAAGTCACATGAAAAAGTAAATAAAAATTGTTTATCTCTCTATCTCTCTGTCTCTATCTCTCACTGTCCCTCTCTCTTTAAAAAAATGACTGAAAGATACTTTATGCTAGGTTCTGATTTTGATTGATCTTGCGGGAAAGACAAAGATTGATTGATTTGATATACAATCTTGCAGGGTAAAGGCTAGACTCTGTATGAAGGAAGAATTCGTCTAAATGAATGCAGGAAAGGACAATTACTGAATAAAGAATTCTAATACTGAATCAAAAGCCTGCATCAGACGTAGAAGACTACCGCTTTTTTACACAACATTCCAGTGGCACAGTATTTATATTGTATCTGTGTTTCTAAGCATTTCAAAGTATCTCACTACGTATAATGGTGCACCCTTTCATGAATTAACGAATAGGAATTTTATTTTCCAAAAAGTAAAAATGAATTAAAATGCAATGGGTTGCTTATATTGATACTAGACTAATAAGCTGAAACACAGAAAATTGTCTATATTTGACCAATCTGACCTACACAAATGACAATTTCATATGGTTTAAGTTAATAAAACCCAGATTCTTCTGAGACATAGTCTGTCTAACAGTAAGTCTACTTAAATTGGTCAATCCTTTATATTTACTTCCTGCCACATTGATTCAAGTATATAGAAATGCCTGACACAAGAGCTCTTTGCCTGTTGATATTTCTAACATTAAATTAATCTTAGGGATGGAATGTCTCAGAATTACTGTGAAATTTTAGAACTAAAGGAAACTTCAAGATAGTCTTGTTCAGTCCCCACATTTTAAGACTCATAAAGTAAAAGCCCAGACATGGCAGCAAAGCACCATATCTCTTAGTAAAACCTGTTATTATTGAACTACTTAGTATTTCTAAACATACCATCACTCTTCTCTCTCTTATTCCACAGAAGGCATTTTAGCCACATCCCCCAAATCTTTACATTTTCTTCACATCCATCAAAATTGCTATGGTTCAGTGACAGCAAAGCCTATCGTATTTCATTATAGTATCAAAGATACTAAATTGTCATGTCCTGGTCCACTGCTGTACATAGGAGAAAAAAGTCTGATGATTTGTTTCTTCAGAAGTCAATTAGCTACAAGATTTTTTCAATAGTGTAAAAAGGTTCATCCCTGTTGATTGCCTGTGCTCATCATAGAAAAACTGATGGCAAGAGGTGCTAAAACAGGCCATAGTTTATGAAGTTTTTCAGGGTTAATTATCTTCAGGGACTCATCGAAGGGGAAACCAGCAGCAACTTCCCTTCACTACACTGTAAAGAAACGAAGGCTAACATGAGGCTGTGAGACAAAACAGCATTGATTTTTGTAAGATACGAGCAAAAATATACCAAGATTCTAGATCAGTATAGATTTTTATTTTGGTTGAATACCATATGACTCCCATAACCAGTGTAGCCTGTCCAGAGAATGTATTGAAGTGTTTAATTGTAAAAGAAGCTACACAAAATTTCAGTTATTTGCCCATTTCTCACCCTATGCTCCTTACCATTTTTATTCTTCTTTGTAATTTTTTCTCCTGTTTTTCCTCCTCCTTCTTCTTCTCTCTGCTGTCACTACTCTCATAATGGCAGCTTCCAAAATCCCCCACTGATATTTCTCACCCAAATGCCACATCTCTTTAATTGTTTATTAATAGCACCATCAGAATTGTGTAGAGATACCAATTTTCCACTTTTCTTCTTAGCCAGCTATAGTTTAACCTCACCTAATTAATGATCAATGATAACCTAATCCACTGAATCCTTAAAAGCCAAAAGAGATGTGTCACTCCCTTCACCTTCTCATGTCCATACATCATTAGACTTCCTGCATTCTTCCCTATTTAGTCTTCCTTTGCCCTCTTCCATCTATCCCGAGTTGCCACCTTCCTTTCATCTTCCAAAGTTTCTTACTCAGTATTGATAACTTTCTAGTCACCTTCCCTATATTCAGTATTTCTTTGTTCTAGTCCATACTTTTTATTGCTTTCTAAAACACATGCTATTGAGAATCTGGTAAAAGTTCCTTACAGCCAATGAAATAAAACCTTAACTTTTTGCCTGCCACAGCAAAAATGCATAGCAAATAGATGTTTAAAAATCTTTTCTTTTTCTTGGAATGAATGAATGAAAATCATGCCCCAGAAAAATATATTTTAGATGTTAAATATATTCTGTCAGAACATTGTCATATAGTTCTAGCAGCGTATCATTTTCAGCAAATTTGTAATTCTGCTTTGCTACCCAAATATCTGGCAAAAATTTTTGCAACTGAAGATATTTCATTATTTTTTCACATTAAAGAACTTAGCAGATAGACATAAAGGCATATTAAATCTGGCATTCAGATTCCCACTACATTATTTAACAGCTCAACAAATATTTATATACTAAGCACTGTGGTGGGTATTCTGAGAATTAACCTGAAAATTGAAGATGTATAAGATTAAATCTTTGCCCAAGCTTACATTGTAGTAATAAATAAATAAATATATAAATATATATATGTATATATATATATATATATAGCTTATTTCAATCAAATATGAATTTCCAGAAATCTAGGAAACCATGGAACTACAGAAAACATTTTTGAAAGCTTCAGTTAGACGGTAACACTGAGGCAGGAGGATCATAGATTCAAAATCAGCCTCAGAAACTTAGGAAGCCCTAAGCAACTGAGCAAAACTCCATCTCAAAATAAAAAATTAAAAGGGTTAAGGATGTTAGGGATGTTGCTCAGTGGTTAAGCACCCCTGGATTTAATCCCTGGTTTTTTAAAAAATGAATGAATAGGTAATATAGCCCTATTTTTCTTAATAGTTCATCACTTAAAAAAATAAACCTGAGAAAACATCTTTCAATAAAAACATATAATATATAATTCACCAAATATCAGCCTTTGAAAACTTATCATCTTTGGACAAAAGCAGAAATTTGTGGTTAAAAAAAAAAGATGATTATTTCAAAGACAATGATGGGTTTGACAACTATGAAGATGTATTCAGTCAATTCCTTGAATTATTCCATGTTACTCTTACAGAATCCACTTTTATCAAACTTTATTCCTAATTTGTCAAATTTTCATCACAAGAAAGTAGTTTTAAAACAGGAAGCAAAAAGAAAGTAAGCGAACTGAGAAGACAGGACAAGGATTTATGAATGTTCTGAATTTAGGATGGGATTTTCATGCTTTCTTCTCCCAGCAACTTCTCTAACTCTTAAGCAAGGAAAGAAGATAGAATCCCTGCAAGTACACTCCCCTCTTACTTTTCCCACCAACCACCTCTTTTTTTCTCATCAAGGTACATGATGGTTTTCTTCTATCTTTTTTCACTAGTCCCAACTCAGTAAATCAATCCCCCCCTCAGTTGTACATGCCCTCCTCTCTAAGTTCACCTGTCTCTCTCTCTCTCTCTCTCTCTTTCTCTCTCTCTCCATATTGTATATTCTCTTTCCTCTAAATTCTTCCCTACTTCTCAATTAAGGGAAGCACTTCTCACTAATTTTATTTTGTTCTTTCTTCTTTTCCAAATATACACCAACATTATAGTTGCTCCGTTTAAGTGCAGAGCTAGTAGTAATATAAAAAATCAAGGAATCAAGGAACAGGGAATCTAGCAGGAAAATAAAATACTAGTACTCTAAGTTTTTTGTCTTTGTTACTGGGGATAAAACCCAGGGGCACTTTTACCACTGATCTACACCTCTGCTTATCCTTTATCTGTTTTTGTATTTATTTTTCTTTTTGAGATAGGGTCTCTCTAAGTTGCTGAGGTTGACCTTGAACTTATGATCCTACTGTCTTAACCTCTTGAGTTACTTGGATTACAGATGTGTACCACCACATCTAACTATTAGCTTTCAAAAACATTGAAAGTCCCCCAATAAGGGAACAGTTAAACAGATGCTCTTATACCATGTGAGTTAGTTGATAAAAGTCAACTGGAAAACAATTTGGCAACTTGGGTTAAACTTATTAAATTAGCTAGACTTCAATCCAAAAGAAATGATCTGAAATATAGATAGAAAAGCTTTTTCAAAACATTTTATTATAGAATTGTTTTTAGTAGCATTTGATTTGGAAACACTATAAAACGTCAACAACATATAATAGAGTCTAGTCAATAAAATAATATGGATGGGAAGGGTTAATGAAATAAACTTTTTATTGTATTATTTGGTGGAACAACGGCATATAGAAATGTATCAAAAGGTAACCCATAAGAAACATACTATTGTGATACTACCCTGTAAAAGGTCCCTCAGTGATCCTTACTTCCTGGAATTCAGCTTTATGTTGTCCCTTCCTTTAAAATTCAGGCTTAGTCTGTGTGACTAACAGTAGTTGGCACAAGTGATGAAATGCCACCTGAACTTAGGTAAAAAAAGATGGTGACTTTCATCTGGGGGTCTGGATCTATCTCTAATAACACTGGCTCAGGCATGCTTCCATGTATGACCAGGCCTATGGAGATAAGCAGGTATAGTATTAGGCCAACAGCCAGGGAAAACTGAGGCTTTCTTGTCACAGTGTGAGTGACCTTAGGAGCAGATCCTTTTTGCCTGGTTGTGTCTATCAGAGGCAGTTGAAATTTTGGCTAACAATTTGATTACAACTGCATGAGAGAATCTGAGAAAGAATCTTTCAGGTAAGCTATTCCTAGATACCTAAGCCTCATAAACTATGAACTAATAAATGTTTATTGACTTAAAGATCAAAATTTCAGAGTAATAGATAACTAATGCAGCCATCATAAGAAAGGTTATATTTAAGAAGTGGGACTTCAGGTGATTTTTTCCAACTTTTCATATTTCTAAAATTTTCTCCAATGTAGATTCATTATTTTTTAATATGTGAAAAAATGTGGTATAGAATTTTTTCAAACTATATGTTTGAAAAGGCAGTAACCTATGTGTCTTTTAAAGTTACCCCTGTTAAATAGCCCCTAATAAAACTGATTTACTCCAAGCATAGTATATAAACTAAATATAAAATTACATTTCAACCTTTATTTTTTATTTAGTTACTGAAAAAATGGTAGTATGTGTTCTGTAATAAACACAGCATTTCTACATATGATGAACACATTCATGAACTAGCAGAACATCTGAACACCATTTACAACATTGTTTCTAGGGAAGTGTGCTCCAAGTTTAAGACAACCCACTTGTAATATAACCCTTTTTAACTTGGCAACTTTCTATATATGGCTACCAAAAATTATATAGGAAAAACACCTTTTAAGCTTTAATATTTTGAACAGAATCACTATTAAAGTATTTTCAGTCTTATCACAGGTAAGCAAATTTTTAAAATTCTGTGAACTAAGAAAGTAACACAAGATTCTCACTTCATATTTAATCATAAGAAACAACTACTGTCTCTTGAGGTTTTCCTAATTAGGTTATAGCATAGCTACAGTACTGGAGTAGAGAAGGTCAAAACAAGGTATAAATGAGTTTAGCAAAAATTATCAAATCACTAGAATTTTCTTCTCAAATTAAAACAAACATGGTGAGAAAAATGTCTTGCCTAATCTGCTTGCAATTATGCTTTCTGTCTTCATATTATAAAGAAACAAAGGAAACAATTTTGTGCCCCATTTATTTATTGAAAAGTTTAAATCATGAAAATTCATTTTTGGTTCCTCATAATATTGATTATGTAATCCATGTTGAGACTATCTAGATCATCTTATAGATTTAAACAACTTGATAAAATAAAATAGGCACATAAAATAATTTTCATAGCAATAATACACAATATGAGTTTACTATTTAATATTTTCATAATATTCTTAGGGTAGTTATGAACAGCAAGTGTCTTGCTGAGTTTACTTCAGAAGACTATTAGAAAGAATATTATCAGAGGTTCATGATCATAAGTAAATATAGTTCCTCTGGTCAGAATATATAATATGTGTTAGACTCATAAATTTCTGCTAAAGTGAGATTTCATTTCCTTATCCAAAGATTCTCACATTTTCTGACTTATTTTTGAAGTTAAAAAATCTTTTCATTACTTCTATGATCCTTTGTTCATCATGTTGTTGATTCATCTTCTATAACAATTCTCTTTTCCACCTCCTCACTAAATTCTATGAATCAGGATCAAAGACAAAGATGTCTGAACTGGTGAAAGAAATGTATGATATTTTAACCAATTGAAGAAAACTCATTGATACCTTCATGTTTTTTTTCAAATAAGTAGGTCATTAAGGATCATAAATCATAAAGTATCTTTGCAAGAAAAAATTGGGTATCTGTTAAGCAAAAATCCATGTTCATTATTCCACGAACCTCTTTGCAATCAAGTTCAGGTAATTTATTTTTAGATAAGAGCTATGAAAACTCTATGTTTGAACATAATAGCATTAGGAAAAGGATACTCAAAAATAAACCAATGAAGGCAATTTGCCCTTTGAAATATAGTTAGTAAGATGAGCTCTACCTTGCAGGTTTTCGCAGGGAAATGTGGTGAGCAAATGTAAGACTTTCAAAGGAAAGGAAGTTCATACAGCTGTTTGACTGTGAGAATTAGATAAACTGTGGTCATGAAATATAGACCCCTTTACTTCCTGAATTCAATTCAGTTAAGTTCATTTTGGCAAATATTTATTGAGTCCACGTTATTTGTCTGTCAATATTTAATACCTTAGAATCATAATCTTTGGGTTAGATGGGACCTTAGAGGTCACCTAATCCAAGATTCTTCCCAAAGAAAGATTTGAAGTATGGATTTTTATTATGAAGTGATATTTCTTGGAGTCTTTTCATCAAGAGTAGCCAGGAACCAGAGTCCAGTTGTGATTGGCTCCCCAAGTTCCACAGTTTGTTGAATTTCAAAGCAAATGTCCTCAGAGTTTTTTCACTGCATGTTGAGCAATTTACCTCCAGAAATTCATTAGTCTAACTGAAGCCAGATGCACTTATTTCTTGGGAGATTCCCTTTCTTACTTCCACTTCCCTAGGCAAATCTGGACTCTCTTTGTCTGCACTCTATTACTTCTTAAAGATTTACAGTTGAGCTATCTCTCAATCCCTCCAGAAGTCTGGGGCCACACTTCTATTAGGTGACTTAGCTTTTATATCATCCGCTCATTATCATCTAGGGATATAGCACTGGATTCTTACTTTGCATATCAGCCACCCTTAACTTTATTCTGCCTATGCGAAGGCAGTCTTTATTCTGCCTTAAGCTCATCAAGGTTTTGATGCTTTAGATGCATTCCTACCCTGCGGAGAGCTGACAACTAGAAGAGAATACACTGAATAAGTACTCTTCTCAAAACAGCCTGTTGGTCCTGTGCCCTCCCATAGCAGAACCTCTGGAACGGCTTCCCTAGAACATGCTGGGCTACAGAGATTTGGATGCTTAAGTTTCCTTTGCAATGGATGCTGGAGCTCCCTTATTGTGTTTGTCCAATAAGCAAGGTCTGCTCCTTGAGCACTCACCAGCGAGAGATAATCTCAAAATTAACATATGGGATCATCAGGTAATTTTATGTTGTATACACTTTGGCCATTAAATATAACATGGAGTCTAAGAGGCTTTGTAGGAAATGAATCTATGCTGCAATTTGGTGGAGCAGTCTCAGTTAAAAGTATTTTAAGCTGGGCAAGAGTGGTGGCTCAGCAGTTATGGCGCTTGCCTGGCATGCGAAAGGACATGGATTCATACCCCAGCACCATGTAAAAAAATAAAGTGTTGTAGCAAAGAAGGCCACATGAAAAACTAAATAAAAATTGATTCTCTCTTTCACTGTCTCTCAGTGACCCTCTATTAAAAAAAATATTTTAAGCACATCATACCTTTACCATTCACCATTACTTTTTCAACAACAGATTTAGATTTCTAAAATCTTTTGATTATTTGAATAATGATAAAAATAAAAGCTAATTCATCATGGAAAAATGATTTATTTCATGTAAAGAGATTTGTGATTACTCTATAATTAATATAAAAAGATTTGCTGAGAGAATTATTAATACAAGCACCCATCTATAAAGGAATGGCTAGAAAAATCGTGGTACATTACACCATGGAATACCACTCAGTAATAAAGAGGATTGGACTACCAAGATGCACAATAACCTGGACCAAGAACATCTGTTGAGTGACAAAAGTCAATTTCAAAAGGTCATAGAGTTTATGATCCTATTTATGCAGCATTCCCAAATTATGGAAAAGGGGAAGAATTTCTTATTTTCCATGAACTAGGGTTCATGGATGAGAGAAGTGGGTCTGACTATAAAGAGATAAAGAGCTATAAACAAGTTCTGTGGGCTGCAGTGGTATCTCAGCAGTTGGAGTGCTTGCCTGTCATGTGCAAGGACCTGGGTTCAAACCCCAGCACCAGATACACAACTATCAGACTAACAAAAACCAAATGAATAAATAAAATTGATTCTTTCTTTCTCTTTCCGTCTCCCTCTTAAAAAAAAAAGTTTAAAAAAACAGAAATTTTGTACCATGAAGGGGCGAATAGTCTTGATTTTTTC
This sequence comes from Aplodontia rufa, assembly GCA_004027875.1. NCBI lineage: Eukaryota > Metazoa > Chordata > Mammalia > Rodentia > Aplodontiidae > Aplodontia > Aplodontia rufa. The sequence goes on from PVKS010001229.1 coordinate 110,083, forward strand.
CCTCCAAAACATTATTATTGTTTGATTTTTTTTCTGAATATAAAAATTAATACATGACACTGGAAAATGTAGAATGAAGGAAGTATAAAATAACCATAAACTCATGATCAAGAAATTACCATTTATAACATCTTAGCATATATTCCATATTCTTGCCCAATAGTTTATTTTTATTTTTATTGTTGTTTTGTTTTGTGGTACTAGGAATTAAATCCAGGGGCTTTTCACCACTGAGCTACATCCCCAGCCACTATCTCTTTTGTTTTTAAAAATTTTGAATCAAGTTCTCACTAAGTTGCCCAGAATAGCATTGATATTGTAATCTCTCTGCCTCTGCCTCCCAAGTAGCTGGGCAGCTTCTTGTTTATTTAACACATTTATACACACAAATATATACACATGAATTTACACTAACATTAATTTATGCTTTTTCATTTAAATGTCTCACGGACTTTGTTATATAAATAAATCTAGAGCCACATGAAATTTAAAAAAAAAAAGAATGAGAGAGGCAGTAAGAGAGAGAATCAATTTTTATTTATTCTTTTATTTTTTTCCCCCAATACTTAGTTATATGTATGGTGCTGGGGTTTGAACCCAGGTCCTTGTGCAGCCAAGCAAGTGCTCTACTGCTGAGTCATCTCTGCAGCCTCTACATCAAACTTTTTATGATTACAAAGTATGACATTATGGGATTGAGCCACAGTTTAATCAATGATAAATATATGAGTATCTGATAAAACTGTAGTAAAATTTTCTGTAATAGGATCTGGAGCAGTGGCTCAGTGATTATGGCAATTGCCTGGCATGTTGAGGACAAGGGTTCCAACCTTAGCACCACATACACAGTGAGGTATTAGGGCAAGAAAAGTCCCATGACAAACTAAAGTTGATTCTCTTTCTCCCTCTCTCAAAAAAAAAAAAAAAAAAACAACCAGATTTCTATAATAATAATAAATTTATAAGCTTACAACTTTTTTTGTTATTGCTGAATATCCTTTTAAGTCTGATATTAACAATATTCATGATTTCTTTTATCTTCTTGAAGTGTTATTTCCTTTATAACTACAAAGTGTCTCACTTCATCCTCATTAATGTTTTAAATTTCCTTCTGAGTATAGTTTTAGCAGTGCCTACACACACTTGGAAATGCTCTATTTTGAGCTTAGTTCAATTCAATGAACATTTTAATTATTCTTGTGTTTTTATAAAACCCAAAAGCTCTTTAATATAGCTTGTTTTATTTCCAGATATATAGGGCTTTTAAAACCTTTCATTCATTCTGATAATTTTATCACATTTGGCTGAAGAATATCGTTTATATAGCATTTATTATTTGTAACATAATAATGCTTCTTTTATGGCCTAGCATACAATTTTTCAAGAAAGTTTTACATGCAACTGAAACAAATGTTGCTTATGGAATTTTATGTACATGCATTAGTTTGATCTTTTTACTTGTATCTTCAGATCTTCCAAGTCATCACTTGCTTTTCATTTGCCTGATTTAGTTGATCTGAGAAGGTTGTAATAAATTCTTCTCCGACAATTATTGATTGTTTCTCCCCCTTTCAGGCACATCATTTGTTGTATATATGCTCTGAGACTCACAATGTTGGTAAGTCCCATTACACACATTGTAATTTGAAAATATCTTATCCAAAATTCATTTAATACAACTCAGTACCGCGTGATGCTAATGAGTATAAATAACAAAATTCAAATTCTAACTATGCCTTCTACTAACAGTATATTGCTTTCGCGCTATCATAAAGTTAGAAAATCACAATTTCAGTAAGAACATTTCTGAATATCTTATCAGGCTTTATCTTAGACGCAGATATGTTTTTGAAGCAATCTTAATCTTTGAGTTTTTCAAGAATGGACTGCTTTCTACAATCTATGTTTGCTGTGAAAATGATGCTGTCAGTCTCTTTATTGTTCTTTTGTATTTATCTTTATTCTACATAAGTGGATTTGTGTCTTTTTTGTTAATTTCTGGAATGCTCCCAGGTATCTTCTCCTCAAATATCACTTCCTTGCCATAACTGTCAGTAATTTACCTCCAGAATTCTTTATTGGATATGTGATGGAGATCCTCAATCTATCTTCCAACATTTAAAATTTTTCTCCCTTTTTACAGCCCTATGCTGCATTTTGACTTACTTTCTCATCAGTTTTGTCAGCTCATTAATTTTTTGTTTTTACTATTATTTCTTTTTAGTCTAGAGTTTATCTCAAATATTAGATCTTTGTATTTCAATGATGATATTTTCCAATTTTTATATATTTTATGTCCATCTCTTGACAAAAGTTTGTGCATAAATCTATTACATACTTTCTTGCTCTTTGAATATTTTCCTCTGATCTGTCAATGAGCTATCAAAAACATGAATTTTAGTGACTTTATCAAATTTTTTCCCATAGCATTAATTTCATCTGCATTCATGTTCCAATTTTCTTTGTTGTTGTTGATTTCCAATGGTATTAATATGTAAAAGACTCCCGATTCTACATCAATCTTTTATCAGTACTAACCCTGTGCCTTGTGAAAGGCACCATATTGTAACCAGGAGCAACATATTACAATCACCTAATTTGAATACACATACAGCTATAGCCAGACAGGTGGGAAAATCAGAGCCATATGGGCACTAATCATAACTAAAAATTAACATATCTGGGTTATTTAATTTACATATGAGTAAAATTTAGCGGTAGAAGGACCAGGGAAGTAATAGAATAATCATAGAACAATGAGTAGAAACTAGAAAATCACACTAGAATCCACATAAAAAGGGCCCATAAATTGCTCTAGACTTCCACAGCCTAACAAACTTTGCTTCCACTACAGGGGTGCCTGGCACACCTCTACCCTGCCAATGCTGGAAAATAGAGTACTTAGCAGGAGATTCTAGACTTTAAGCTGATAACACCTTTGGATTAAATATGTTCCTTAGTGATGATCTCACCCAGGAATCAACAATTTCTGTCTATAAATGTCCAGGCAATGCATTAGCTCTTCATCAATGTCTCTGTCATAACCATTCCAACTATGCACAAAAGGAACCATATAAAAACTTTCACTTGGGCTGGAGCGGTGGCTTGGCCATTATGGAGCTTGCTCAGCTTGCCCAAGTATGCGAGTTCAAACCCCAGCACCATGTACATAGCAAAGTCTCAGAACAACCAAAGCTGCATGAAAAACTAGATAAAAGTTGTCTCTCTCTCTTTCTCTCTCTCTCTCACTGTCCCTCTCTCTTTAAAAAAAAAACTTACACTAAATTACAAATAGGAATTTTTATTACTTTCTAAAACATTTTATTTATGTGAGTAAAGTATTATGAATGATTTATCATATAAATAAAATAGCATAAATTCAGTTTATGAATATCAGAATATGAATTTCACATATTTTATATGTCACAAAATATTATATTCTTTTGATATTTTCTACTTAGATCTAAAAATATAAAAATACTTGTGCTCTACAGAAACAAGATGATTCAAGCATGCTGCCGCCTGGTTTAAGCCATCACCAGGAAGAAAACAAATTTCTTAGCTAGAAGGTTAATGGACAATCACCAGCTCCTGCTTGAACATTAGGGATGTTCAAGGTGATGTTCAATTCAGATCCTTTGCTCACACCACAGCGACTTGTGCGTATGCACATGTGTGGTTCATATTAACAGATTACATAATTGTAAATGTGATAATTTCTGCATGTTCAATAATTCTATAATAAATCTAAATATTTTGAGAAGTTTCCCTGTTATTACAGGAAAGTCAAGGGCATACATGTAGCATGGTTCACTGTAGGTCTTAGATCCCTGTGGTTTTGACTGCATTCAGCAATGCAGTTCTTCAAGTGATTTGGACTTTGGATTTGCAGAATTGTTTTGAGGGAGAAAAGTTTTCCATGTAGTAGTTTGGTGTTGTTTTCCCATCAATCTCCTTCATCTTTCCCTCTTTATTCTCACTCCTATCTATTGAGCAATTTTGTGTGCGCTGTATCTGGCATCCTGATCCCATTCCACCCACTAGGTCTGCCATGAGCTTTTAACTCCAGTGATATTTTCTCAGTCTCCTTAAACAAGTTTTACTTTTGCCCTTCTTCAGTATAGAGTACATTTGTCCCCTTTGTGCTGCATGTGCCAATTCCCAATAACCACTGCTTATAATCCTTAGAAGATTTCAGCCCTGCATAAAACCTTCTATTTCTGTTCCTTGAAGATATTTGTTTGTTACTGGGTCCGTAGATTTTGGCTTTCCATTTTCTATTTTATATCACATTGCTCTAATTTTGAGCCTATGAAGTGTTCTTTTTTCAAAATATCATCTGTCACTTCTTAATTGAAAATCCTTATGCATACCTATATATGCATACTTTGTCTGATTTATCAAAGTACAACTTGATAAACAGAAACTCTGTGTAAAATTTTTGTTCCTATGTTCCTATTGACGGCCTAAAAGATTATTCTTCCCACATTTTATTCAGCACTTTTTTTTTACAGTATTGGGGATCAAACACAGGACCTCATCCGCACTAGGTAAACACTCTGCCGCCACTAAACGACATCCCCAGGCCTTTTTATTTTTATTTTGAGACAGGCTCTCATTAAGTTGTCCCTAGTGGGCTTGATCTTGCGATCCTCCTGCTTCAGCCTCCTAAATTGTTGGAATTACAGGCCTGCTCCATCTCACACCTGGTGCTTTTAACCATTTTTAGTCTTCACCAGACTAAAGGAATAGTTTTTATTGTGTTTCTATTTTTTCCATTCTTACTGAGATGGAATTTACATAGAACAAACTACATAGTTTTGAGTACACAATTCAATGAGTTCTGATGAATGTGTACACCCATGTAACACTTTCTTCCACCAAAAGACTCAGTCTTTTTATCACCCCAGAAAGACCCTTGTTTCCAGTCAATCATAGAACCCTGCAGAGGAAACCACTATTTTTCTTTATTCCAGCACAAGTCAGTTTCTCATGTTCAGGAACTTAATATAAATTGGCTCATATAATCTTTCATGACTCTCTATCACTGGCATAACAATTTGGCAATTCATCAATGTTATAAATATAGTTTCTTTTTATTCCTAAGTAGTATTCCATTGTGCAGATTAACTACAATTTTTTTAATCCATTAACCTGTTGATCACTGGACTGCTTCAGATTTAGGAATGTTAGAGTTGGCTGAAGTTTTAATTTTTCAGCCAGTAGTGCTCACATTCTTTATGAAAAATAACTAAATAAAAGGAGCAAACTCAACCACTGTAACACACCCTAAAACAAAAACAGAAAATAGTTATATCATTCAAGAATTCCTTTGCATGTAAACAATAGAACATTTGATCATTAAACATTTAAGCCATAAGAACATTTAGTGTGATGTAAGGAGAAATCTGAAGATGCTTGGTTTCAGACCCAACAAATTAAGCATGTTATGTATACACTAGATAGAGGTTTTTGTTTTTTTGTCCCATTGTTCTTGGTGTGTTGATTATTCCTATACTTGTGAGTTCATGTTTGCAAGATGGATTAGAAAACTTTGGACATTATAGTTCTGTTCATGGCAAGAGAAAGGAGGGTGGGGTAGTTCCAGAATGTTCTCTTTGCTCTCATTTTATCAGAAAGAAAATCTCATTGAAGCTCCTCATGTTTCATTCACTAAAACTATGCCTCAGGAAAGGGGGAAAATTTTTAAAATCAGTTTCCTTTGAACCAATCATGTGTAGTCATTTGGGGCTGAGTCCACTGTCAAGCCAGACAGATTAAGAGTCTGTTAACAAAGAGAATGGGGGAATGACTGGTAAATATGGAACTAATAATGTATGCAACAGCACTTTCTCTTGATTTCCTTTTATTAACATGTCTCTTTCTCATTTGAGGTCTCTTCTTAACTTTTACCATCTCAAGCATTTTTAAAGAAATATAATTCAGGGCTGGAGTGGTGGCTCAGTGGTACAGCACTTGCGTGGCATGTGCAAGGACCCCAGTGTGAACCCCAGCACTGTGTACAAAACGAAGTGTTGGAGCAATGAAAGCCATATGAAAAATTAAATAAAATTGATTCTCTCTTTTTCTCTGTCTCTCACTGTCCCTCTCTTCAAAAAATGAAAGAAAGAAATACAATTCACAGATTGGCACAAATGGAGTTATATCTGATAACATTATGGTTCGTGCACCTGTAGTCAGAGAAATTGCAGATAAACAAGTCTACATTTGGAGCAATATATAACTCCTCACATAGTCTTCTCAGGTTGTGATGTCTTGTCTATGCTGAAATGAGGCTCTATATTAACTCCCAACTTCACCATGTCCCAGGAAGAAATATTCTCAATACTCTGTTCAACTTCTCCATACTTCTTAAGTCAACCACTTTTGATAGAACTCAAAATATTATATTTAATATATACCAGCTGTATAAGAGTAGCCTTGAATTTAAGATATGGTAGGCTAAAAAGAAAAGCTGTTATCACAACTTCCTATGTGCATTTTCATCAACTCATATGGTGCACATCTGGCTGGGTCTTTGATAGTTCTAATGTTTTTAAAAAAAACCTCATATATTTAAAATTAACTTTAAAATTTTGTGTTTTTTCTTATTTCTAGTCATTTTAAAAGATAAATGTTAAACATAATCAGGAAAGTACCTATGAAAATAATTGATTAATGGTGATAAAGATATGTTCTTTAAATCCAAATTTACTACATTAAAAATAAGTTTATTGGAAAAGAAGAAACAATTCTTAAACATTTAAGATATTTCAAGCAATAGGTTTGCTGCTTTATACATGGCTTTTGATTTATTCTTCCCAAAATATCTGTGTGTGTGTGAGAGAGAAAGAGAGAAAGAGAGAGAGAGATCTTAATTCTCATCTGCAGATAAGAAGATTAAAGGTCAGAAAATTTAGATAATTTATTCTAAGTCATCCACACATAGACACAGACACACATGCACACAAACACACACACAAATAAGCCCTATCATAGGGAAAATATCAATTGCATGGATTATGGGAAAAATTTACTAGACTTGGGTGCAGTGAAAATGCAAAAAGAAATATCTAAAACAAAAATGTCACACAATCTGGGCAAAGAGAGCACTTGAAGGAAGAATCATCAAAGGATTTAACCCCAGTGAATTATATGAGACACTGTCAGGCAAAAGGGAACTGTGATAAAAGAATAGACAATAAGAGTGAGAAAAGGGGTCGGGGGAAGTGAGGGTAAGTGTTTAAAAAAAAAACAGACTAAAGGAATTGGGCTATGTGTCTAATAACTGAAGACTAAGGCTCTTTCCACACAGATGGTAATCAGTGTCCAGAGCCTTGCAGGCAAAGGAAAGAAATGTGATAAAGCAATTAGAAAAGAGGCAAATGAATAGATGGAAAGACTTACCAGGCTCAGAGAAACAGGGGCGCAAATTCACCCTGGCAGAACCCTCTAGACCAAGTGCAAAGCCAAGGACCAGTACTGATCACAGGGAACAGCAAGTGACATCTGAGGCAGAAGTGTGTGTGTGTGTGTGTGTGTGTTGCTGGGGAATTGGAATGTCCGAATGAAGAGGAGAAACAGTACTTTTTTATGGAAACTTGATTTTCTTCACTGATGGATAATTGAAATACTACAACTACAATAAAGAATGGCAAATTCATATGAATTTTAAAGTGTTTATTTTTAAGTGACAAGTAATTATACCTGTATTTATCATGTGTAATATGATACACACACACACACACATACACACATGTGCATTCATACACATTGTGGGATTGCCAAGTGGAGCTAATTAATGTATATATCACCCACATACTCATTTTATTTTCAATGAGAAAACTTACATTCTACACTTTCAGCATTTTTCAAAATTACAATACACAATTATTAACTATAGCTAACATGTTGTAAAATAATTCTCTTGAGAATTCATTCCTTCTAATAAGATAACTCAGTAAGCACTAAAGACACATATGTCTTTCTTAGGTCTCTGGCGGGGGATACACTTGTTCTGGTTTCCTATTGAAGAACCTTTGAGGGAAAGTTTGAAAACAGGCTAAGAAGAAATACAATGAGCAATTATAATCCAGAGGACTTATGGATGAATTAACTACATAAAAAATCAATTAATTATAGTTTACAAGGATAGATTACTTTTTGTCAAACTTCTAGTGAATTTCAAGTATATGTTCTTATAAGGTTTCTTGTTATTGTTTATTGGATTTTTCTGAATAAGAGAATTTACAAAGGCCATTAAAGATCCAAAGGGATCATAAAAACATCTCATAATTCTTCTATTCTATGCATTGAGAACCTAAGAATATGATTTTTCCATAAATTGTTTAAGTTAACATGAATTTTTAGGGCTAGAGCAGTGGCTCAGTGGTTATGATGCTTGCCTGTCATGTGTGAGGATGTGGGTTTGAACCCAGCATCATGTACACAATGAAATGTCAGAGCAATGAAAGCCACGTGAAAAACTAAATAAAATTGATTCTTTCTCCCTCTGTCACTGTTCATCTCTCTAACATGGATATTTAAAGTCCCTCTTTAAATTGTTGAAATTGGGACTCTGATTTATCAGTCTGAGTTCAGTAGAAAAATGAAAAAATCTCTTTATTTTCTTTTTCACCTTACGGAGGAATGATGAAGTGATTATCATTAAGGAAATCAAATGTCTGCACATTCAGAGTAATTAGTACTTTATCCTCTAGTAGTGAAACAGGCCTTGAGTTTGAAGGAAAACAATTATTCATTTATTTAATCCATGCTTTTTTAAAATAAAAAATAAATAAAACCCCAAAATGTTGGGTAAGGAATCACTATCATGTTCCAAATTTATATGCAACCAAGCAAAACTGGAGAATAAATTCTAAAACACTTTGCTGAGCATGAAGGGCTATTGTGTCTGCCAAGTTCTCCTCTCTGGTCTAGTTTATCCTTTGTCTACCTCCTCCTTTCCCCTATTGCTTCAGACTCTTATTTCTTTCTTGGTGCTGGGGCTAGAACCCAGGACTTCATTCTTGCTATACAACCACTTTGCCCCTGAGCTACATATACCCTTGTTCCTTTCCATGAGCTTTTGTACTTCAACATTACTATTGCTATGCCTGTGGTGCCTTCTCTGTGTGGATTATACCTCTTCCCTCGATTATCTTAGGCAAACTGTAACCATGGCTGTATTTCCTCTTTGGGAAGACTTGATTGATTCCCATCATCTCAAACTTAATTGTTCTTCCTAAACTCCCACTGCACTTTGTTTATGCCTCATTAACAAAAATTATCTCAATGTATTTCTTTGAATGGTTCTCTCTTCAATAAATCAAAAAGCTCCTTGAAAGTAGGGACCGATTCTTTGGTTTCCCTAGAGGTCTTACAAAAAAAGAAAAAAATATATATATGTATATATATAATGTAACAATAGAATACAACAATTGAAGATTGAATAAAGGTGTTTTAATAAATGGAGGAGTCATCTAACACTATATTTGGATATAGACATAGGACTTAACCTACTACATAAAGCTTTATTGCAGAAAAAGCTGCAATTCATTGAAAATATGCTGATAAAAGGGATTAAGATGAATAAGAAATTAGAGTTGTCCTCACTGCAATTGCATTAAAACCAGATTTTAGTACTTTATATCCAACACATTTTCAGGTATAGTGTTACCATTTGAATACACACAAACACCTTCCCTTTCCCAGCACCTAATTCCGGGTCCTGTTAGTCCTGGAAAGTACAGTTGTATGTCCTATGGGCTTTCCAAGCTCTTTGTACTTTGCTATACTGATAAGGAGTATGCTTAGACAAAATTATCTAAGAGAAACTGCCATGTCGACCCAGACAGAATTTTTATTTTGGCCTGAAAGTAATAACTACACAGCCCAGATACCACTATATAGTGTCTATATGGGATCATTCATTATCGTTTTATAAATAACATGAAAATATTTGTTAAAACCCACTAACTCCATTATGCAGAGTCTCATTTCTGATCCTAATTCAATTGCAAGGTCAGGATGCTTCCAAACCACCTTTAAAATCAGTAATTCACTAGGTTGTTACACAGAACTCACTGAAAACTACCACACTCACAGTCACAGTTTATTATAGGGAAAGGAAGCAGATGAAATTCAGCCAAGAGAAGAGGCACATAGGGTGAAAATTGTCTCTCAAATGGAAATTTTCTGGTCCCAAATCCCAGTGGTTGCCTCTGGGTAGTATTCGCAGGCCTTGGCATAAGCCCGAGGCCATGCTCCACACATGGCTACTGTACGAGCATTGTTCCTACCAACACTACAGCGCATAACAGGGCTTATTTAAAGTGGCAATCTTTTCTTGTCCTCCAGGTACTCTAGACTGTTTTAAATTAACAACCTTTACGCCTTTAGGCAATATTATTGATTCTCATTTAACATGTCTAATCAATATTGGCAGGACAGCAGGTTTACATGTCTTCTATTTACAATACCAGGTATGGAAAGCATTCTCCAGTAAGATACAATATTCATTGCTATAATTCATTCAGGTAAAGGGGGTACAAACACTTAACATAAACCTGGTTTCAGCATTCCAATTTCTTTGTAATTGTTCTCCTTAAAATCGAAACAACTATTGAATTCTTATATACTCCCAACCTAATTATAGTACGTTTAAGACTTCATTAACATGTTGTAGAACCACAGCACATCAGATCCCCACATCCCATTAGATGCAAAATCTTCTCCTAGACCATTTTACCAATATGGCCTTGGATCTCCAGCCAGAGCTTGGAGATAAACTCAGGCCTTTTCCTTATCTTGATAAGATTTCAGGATCCTATCTTTATCTTAATAAGATTTTAGAAACTTTGATCCAGGCAATTAGAGGTCAGATTTCTCATTGTCATTTTTACCTTGTGACTTTTAAAAATTGCCCCAAACTAAGGTTAATAAAACAGATTTATTTGGACCTGCAGAGGTTACCATTTGGCCCTATCTTTGCTTTATTCAGCCTGTTTCTTTTCTTTTCTTTTTTTTTTTTTTAAGAGAGAGGTACAGTGAGAGAGACAGAGAAAGAGAGAAACAACTTTATTTAGTTTTTCACATGGCCTTCGTTGCTCCAACACTTAGTTGTGTACATGGTGCTAGGGTTTGAACTTGGGTCCTCATGCTTGCCAGGCAAGCTCTGAAACCACTAAGCCACCACTGCAGCCCCTTGTTTCTTCATGATCATATGATATCCACTCTGCTGGGATGAATCCCTTGACTCTCCCCTTTTTTTACTTCCCAATTCTCTTCTGCTTCAGTCTAGATTCCTTTACTATCACTTGCTTCAGTACCCTTTTTTTTTTTTTTTTTTTTTTTTTTTTTTTTTTTCCTTTTTTTTTTTTTTTTTGGTTTTTATTAATTTTTTGTTTTGTTTTTGTTTTTGTCTGTGTGTTTGGAAAAAGCTCTGGGTCTAGCAGCTGCAGCTGGGGCCAGGCATTCCAAGCTCGGCCAGCCTCAGAGTCCACTCCAAAACCTTCTTTGGCTTTCACTTTCATTTTGCCCATAGATAGGTGCTCTGAGGCCAGCGGGTGTACAAAAAAAGCCCACATCTTTCTGAACAAGGACAAATTCCTTACTGCATAAGAAGAGGTTGAAGAGTGGTATTGGTCTCCAGTTCTTCCTTGATAAGGAACTAAATGGAACACAGCCAGGTCCATGGAGTCATGTTCTGTGTGTCTCCCTTTGCTTATGTCCTCCCTGGTATCTTTTGTTACTGCCTGCAGCTATTGCCTGCTTCTATTGTCAAATCCCTAACTACTGATCATTGAGAGTTATTAATTAAAAACCTGGCTACTTTTTCTGTGTTCTAGGAAGATGAAAGGACCTTTAGTACATTCCGGTTAGGAAGTTTTGTCCTGCTTGGGAAGGAACTAAAAATGGAACATTTTCTGAGAGACTTGATGTTTCCTGAATAACATAAATGAAGTTTCTCTAAGTAACAGCATCTCTAGTCAGATATTTTACTTATTGTGGATTACCTGAGTGTGTGGCACAGTGGTTTTCAAACTTCATTGAAATTGCCAAGAGAGAATCTGATTCAGTGTGGGACTGTGGTGAGAATGTCTAAGTTCCCCAGGGATGATGCTCTTGCATCTGCTTCTGCAGACTATACTTTGAGAACTATCATTTAAATACATGGTGTTAGAAATCATCTGTTCATGACTCATTCTATGCTGGCAGGTCAGTTTTCCAATAGCAGGAACAGTTTTATTCATCAATATGTTCTTGTGACCTCATAGAACACTTAGTAAACACTCAATAAATATTGACTAACAGAATTAATGGAAAAGGTATTTCTAGCTTTATATTATTTATTATTGATTCTACTTGTGAAACTACCTGAATATTAACATGACTTTTTATGTATGGTGTATGTATTAGTGTCTTAATATAAATATTAGTATTTTAACATAAATATTAATGATAGAATATTTTCTTTTTATACTTTAATAACTTTAGAATGGTATATCATTAATAATAATCTTTGCAGCATTTTTTTTGCTAGATCATGAGATCTGTGTGTGTGTGTGGTGCATTCATTACATTATTTTTCTTTTATTATATGTTAATTGATGGTATAAAATTGTTACATGAAATATTTTGCAGCTGTATACCTTGCAGGCAAAGTTAATGAAGAAGAAAAATTTATAGAATCTAGGCTAATTTGAAAGTGTGATGAAAAACGTCCTAATGAATTAAAGTTTGGAGAATGATAAAAAGTACAAAAATGTATTGATAGTCTTTCTGAAGGCCCCAATTCTGTCTTCTGCTCATTAATTGTTAAATTAATATTCATTTGGATTCTAGTTGACTTGTTTAACACCAGATTCCCAAACTTAGGTGGAACTAAAGCAAACTACCTTAATTTTCTCTTTGTGCATCACTCAAATTTTTCTAGCATTACTAATTTTTGGAAATTAGCAAACTAAGTTACTTAAGACCATGATTTAAATAAATCTCATCAACTAAGCAAGGTCCAACTTCAAATTTTTCTGTCTTACTGAAAATATATAATAAAAAGGTCACTGAAGGCCAAAGTGTGATTGAAGGTATGGCAGGACTTACATATGTAATGATGAGAAATGCAGCAACTAGGATTATTTAACCTTGTGAAGGAAAAGTTTCACATATAATGTTAGTGCTATGAAAAATGGAGTATAAGCTGATTTGATCAGTTCTTCTTTGCATCAGTTCAATAATATGTTGAAATTAGTCACTGAATATATGTGGCATAATCATTTTAAAACCAATAAAATATATATCTCTATACATTATAAAATTAAGTTGTGAAATTCTTTTTTTTAAAGAAAGAAGGATAGTGAGAAAGAGAGAAAGAGAGAAGAATTTTTTATTGAGTTTTTCACATGGCTTTCGTTGCTCTGACACTTTGTTATGTACTTGCATGCCAGGCAAGCCCTGTAACCACCGAGCCACTGCGCCAACCTCTGAAAATATAGGGTTGAAGTCTACATCTGGATTTTTATAAATGACAATATTTTTAGTTTGAATTCAATACTAAAAAATGGTGACACTTAAGATGTAAAGGGAATGTATTTTGTGGGCTGAAAAGAACCACTTATTAAACTGAAAATGAATGGTTATTTCATAATTTTACCTGGTGTGAAAACACCATTCAATCACTTACAGATAGAAGAAAAATGAAATGATAAGTATCCCGCTTGTGTCTTGTTTCAGCAGATATTTACTAAAGAAGTCCTTTTTATTTTAGTCATTTAATGAGTCTTATATTACCAAAGCTATTTTTCATTCATGCTAGGCCTAAAATATTTAGATTTGATTTCACTAGGTAATTGCAACGTTGGAAAATGAAAACCGTACCAGAATTGGAAAGATGTTTTGCAATCTGGTCCTAGTCAAAACTGAACTAGTGAGGTTTTTCTTTAAGACTAGCCCACTTTCTTCTGGTGTTTAATACAGTACTCTCATTCTATTTCAGTGTTTCCACTTATAGACTAGGCTTCTAAATCCTACAGGGTCCAGATCTCTAATAGGTGATGATTTGCTAATCCGGTGGAGTAAACTGCACTGATGTGTGTAGTTTCAATCAGTTGGATAGGTGCTATAGACCAGGGCTTCCTAACTCACCAAGAACTGCAGTCTTTAAATTTGGAGATTGAAGAGGCTTCTTTCTACATGAATCTCATACACAGCAACTCATCACTAATGGTTCTTGTGATGGAATTTTTTTCATTTTTTTTAAAGCTCTGTAGTTCTAGATGCTAGAAAGTTATGTAGGTATGTTTTACCTTAAGCCAAAACCAAAAGTTGGAAACATGAATCTGACAGAATATTGGCTTTGGAAAAAGTCCAAAGTCAAATTCTCACTTTGCCATTCACTCTCTGTGAAACTAGGCATTTTTTTTTTAACTTTGTTGACTTCAATTACCTAATAAATAAAGAGGATTAAAGAAGGGTCTTCATTGACAGATGAATGGAGAAAGATGTGAAATGAAATATTATTTGGCCTTAAAAATAGAAGGGAATTCTTTTGGGGCTGGAGCAGTGGCTCAGCGGTTACAGCCCTTGACTGGTGTGCATAAGGACACCAGTTCTGAACCCCAGAACCATGTACACTATTAAGTGTCAGAGCAACAAAAACCACATGAAAAGCTACAATAAAATTGATTCTCTTTCTCTGTCTCTCACTGTCCCTCTCTCTCTTTAAAAAAAAAGGGGGGGGGCGGAATTCTGTCATTTACAAAGCATAGATGAACCTGGAGGAGATTATGCTATATTAAATCAGCCCTGCACAGTAGGATAAATACCATATAATTTCACTGATGTTCCAGATCTAACAAAAATCAACTTGTACCAGAGGAGAATAGAATGGCAGTCACCAGAGGTTAGGGATGAAGTGGGTAGGAAGATATTGGTCACAGAGTACAAAGTTTGTTAGATAGGAGGAACACATTTTTTCATATTTTTTCACAGTATAGTATCTATTGTTCAAAATTGCTAAAAGAGTAAAATTTCAAATGATTTTCCCACAAAAGGATAAGCATTTGATGTCATGAATGTTAATTAACTTGAATTAATCATTATGCACTGATGTGTGTGATATTACTTGATACCCCTTGTTTGAGCTAGCTTTTTCAGTGCTGATACTAAAAAGACCTGACAAGAAAACTTTTACAAGGAAAGAGGTTTATTTAGGGGTTCATGGTTTTAGAGGTCCCACTCCATGGACGGCTTGCTCCTCTCTTAGGGGCTGGAGGTGAGGCTGTACAGCATGGTGACAGGCATGGCTCCAGAGAGACAAGCAACTCAAGGAGTTACACGGGGAGCAGAGCAGAGAGAGAAACTCCACACCAGATCCAGAATATATGCCCCAAAGGACTGCCCCCAATGACCCACCTTCAGCCATGGTCTACCAGCCTATAGTTACTGGGTTAAGGCTTTTATAACTCTATCATTACACGTTAGCCTTCCTGAATTGTCACATTTGAAATTTTGGGGGATGCTTCACATTCAAATCATAGCAATCCTTACACATAAACAATTTTAATTTGTCTAAATAATCATGAAAATATTAAAAATTAAATATTTACAAAATGACATGTTGTGCTTGGCATGTGGAGAAGAGCATATAAATAAGTATTTTCTCTTTTTTCCTATTATTCCTAGTTGGGTCTTTCCTATATGATACATGAAATCATTGTTTTCCTTTTATTTCATGAAACTTTCCAAATATATACCTCAGGCTACTTTTTATTCTTGTTCTCTTTTTCCTATTTCCTTTTGCAGACTAAATACCACCATTTTTTCAGCAGTTCTTTGAATAATAATCTTACAATTTTCCTTTTCTATTGCTTTTGAAGCATTGAATTATGCTTTATAAATAACTTCGTAGAATTTTGGTGCTTATATTGGGGATAATCTCTCAAGATGAGAAATAAAAAATAATTTTGAGATGTTAAATTATTTATGTTTTCTGTTCCCTACACCATCTTATTTTTCTTAATAAGGTGCTGTTTCATAGGACCTTATCCTTATCTAAAATACTTTCTTTATTAATTACCTAATGTAATTGATTCGGAAAGTATGTGTTTGCTTATCATTTTTTCCTGTTATGTGAATATAAGTCACATCGCAGAAGAGATCCACTCTCTTTACTCTTTTATAACCAGCACTTAGTGTAGTTTCTGGCACAGAGAAGATGTTCAGTTGTTGAATGATAGTGTATTTAAAAGGACCTTGATCAACTATTTGAGATAGACACAATGATGAAAATATATATGTAAATATAAATTATATTTTCAACTCACAAATCTTTCACAACAATGTAATTTCCTTAAATTTGGACTTTGTTATGTTATGTTAAAGAGAGAGAGACAGAGACAGAGAGAGAGGGCTCTATGTATATATAAGAAAGCGATTAATGCAAGGAAATAAATGCATCTGTCTTTGATTCCATTCATGAGCACTTTTTTTGGTTTAGAGTACAAAGGGCTACTCTCTAGGCAAGAGGCCAATCTCCACCCAGAGATAGAGGTATTCCCTTGGCAACCAGAGCAGAAGACCTTGCTTACCATTGAGAGAATTCTCCCCAATCTGCAATTCCTGCTTCCCTGATGCACTACAGATAAACATAGCTGTGGCCAGGTGTCTTTTGTAAAATGGAGACTGGAAATTTTAAAACATTGTATAGAAGGACTTGATAATTTTATAAGCATTATTCAAAGTATTGTTATTATGATTATTAATTTTTGCACTGCTGCCGATTGAACCAAGGGTCCTTTACATGGCTAAGCAAATGCTCTGCCACTGAGTTAAACCCCCAGCCTTGCTCAAAGTATTAATTAAGGAGATAATTTAGTGTATAATAATGTGTGAGTATTTAAACTGTTTGCTAAAATAATTTTTTAATTTCTTTTGTTTAAAATGGGTATCAGACTTAATAATCATGTTGATAGTAAAAATTTCTAATTCAATTGTCATTAGTTCAGTTACTCTTCTCTTACACCTAGGAATAAAATCTTCTATCAAATATTATTTAGTCATATAATAATATACTTCGTATCATCAAAAACCTGCAAAAGAGTAGCTCTAGAGTATTGAGATAAAAACACATTTTTAAATCATCTGACAATAGCATGATTTCCATTTCCATTTTGCAAGCAAAGAGGATTTGATAAAACATTGTTTGGGTCAATGGAGAAAGCAGATAAAGAATGAACTTTAAATTTTAAAAAATTCTACCAAAATTTATATGCTTAAAGAAAAAGCTTCTATTTAATCTCATTCTTTGTTTAAAATGAATTCCAATTACTGCTTCTTGTGAATATTAAATACCTATTTAGCCAAAAAAGACTAGCAAGTAAAAGAAAACTACCTAATATAGCAACAGCAAAAACTGTATTATAATATTAAACTACCTTCAAAGTTGAACAGGTAAAGCACATTGTTTCAAAGTCAACATTGCAAAAGAGAAAAAGTTGGAATTCTCAAACTTTTTTATTTCAAAATTTATTATAAATTGCAGTGAAAAAGACAGTGTGAAACAGGCATAAAAGAGTAATATAGATCAATGGAATACATTGAGTCTAAAAGTAAACCTTTTGTTTATGATCAATTGATTTTAACAAGAATGCCAAGAATATGCAGAAGAAGAAAGAATATTATTGTGAACAAATGATGCCAAATCCACTTATACCAACATGGAAAAGAACAAAGTTGAACTCTTCCTATTTCATATCAGAAAAATATTAACTCAAAATGGATCAAACATCGTGTAACTATGAGTCAAAAACTATAAAATATATTAGAAGAAAACAGAGGTGTAAATTATTTTGTCCTTGAATTTGGCAATTTTCTGAGACACAGCACCAAAAACACCAAAAGAAAAAAAAAAGCAAAAGAATCAAGACTTCATCAAAAATTTTGAACAACATGTGCATTAAGGGATTCAATGAAGAAAGTGAAGGTATAACCCAGAGAATGGGGAAAATATTTACAAATTATCTATCTGACAAGGAACTGGAATGCAGAATAGATTGTCAAAAGCCCTTACAACTACTTATTCAAAAATGAATCAAGTCAAAACTGGATATGAATAGACATTTCTTCAAAGAATAAGTACAAATCTGCATATAAACACATGAAATGATGTTCAACATCCTTAGTTATCAAGAAAAATCAAAATTAAAACTATAAGAAATTAACATTTCACACAACTAGTATGGTTTTGGTAAACAACAACAATTAAAAACAGTGCTAAGTTTAAGAAGTCAGAGAAAAAATATAACAACAACAACAATAACAAAAATAACAAGTGTTGCTGAGAATGGCAAGAAATTGGAATGTTCCTGCAATGCTGATAGCAAGTTCAAATAGTGCAGCCACTTTGAAAAACAGTCTGGCAGTTCCTCACATGTCTAAACACTTGAGAAACTGTCAGAAAAATTTAACTCCAGCAAAGTATAAATAAATGACCAAAACAACATGTGCAAAACTTGCACAGAAATGTGCTTAGCAGCACTATTCAATAGCCAAAATGTGTAAATGACCAAAATGTTTATCAACTGGTGAATAGATAAGTACAAGATGATATTCCTTTACAATGAAATATTGCTCAGCAATACAAATAAAGTGCTGATTCATATTAAAATATAGATGAACCTTGAAATCATGTTAAATGAAAGAAGCCAGTCACAAAAGATCCTTTTATGAATAATATTCAGAAATAGACAAACCTACATTGAAGAAGTAGGTTGGTAGTTTCCTAAGGTTAGGAGGCTATGGGGGAATCTAGTCATTTATGGTTTGGATAAAAGCTCAAAAGTATGTAAGACAATGCAAGAATTCAGGGGAGAAATCTTGGAGAGATCATGGAACTTCCCTATCAGGGGATCAATCCACTTAATGGGTTAAAAGTTAGAATGGATTAATGGGTGTAACTGTAGGCTGGTAGAGCTTGGCAGGAGGTGTGACCTTGGTGATTCTATTATCCCTGACTCCTTGAACTCAAGCCATCTGTACTTTATGGTTGTCATAGTCTGAGCTACTTCCCCTCTGCCACTCCCTTCTGCCATGGTGTTCTGCCTCACCTTGGTCCCAAAGCAGTGTAGTGAGCCAACCATGGATTGAAATCATGAGCCAAAAAATGCTTCTCTTCCTACTCTTTCTCCATTCTCCATTCTGAACTCCACAGGTCTTGCATGCATTACGTAGGCATCTAAGCTAAACTATTCAATCTTAATCAAGCCCATACTCTTATTTCATGTGGAAGCACAAGTGGACATGAGAATGAGATTTTTCAGGTGAGGTTCTTCAGGTACATCTCCTGTAGGATTCTCTCCTGACTCCAAGGCACACATAATCAGCATGCAGTGGTGACAACAGATACTCCCTTTCCAATAGGGAGAAAATTGGAGGCACAGAGAGGTCACTGATCCTTAGTAATTCTGAAATCCAGCCTAGCATATATCACCATTTCCTTGACATTCTTCCTAGGAATGACTTTGAGACATTTCTGTTTCATCTTTGAGCTTTTTGGTTCTTTCATCTGGACAATATTCTCAGTTCTTAGCCTGCCTCCTACTGATAGAAATTAGAGGGTTCAAAGACCCCTTTTGATTTTTGCACTCTTTCTTCCTGTCAATCCAAGCTGACATAATTTATTTAAGAAACAATGTGGAGTTTGTGTATGTAAATAATAATCTGTAATAGACTGGTGCCACACCCACAAAATAAGTGAAAGTGTCTCAGCATGTCTTCTACCTGTCACAGGTAGTATAATATCAGAATGTGTTATAATTGTCAGTTGAACCATGAAAAATGATTCAAGGAACTCATGTGAAGTGGAATATTCTATCATATTTACCCCAATTATTAGGCATGCTGACACTCAGCTTCCCTATCTGAAGTTCTAATTCTGTTATCATTTCCTCTGCTTAGAGAATTACCTTTAGCTATTTTTTGAGGTCGATTACTAGCAAAAATTCTCTTAGATTTCCTTTATCTAAGAATATGTTTATTTCCCTTTCTTTCCTGAAAGATACTTTTGCTAGATAATCATGGCTGAAGTTTCTTCTTTCAGCATTTGAAAACATTGTGTTGCTTTCGTATGACTCCACGGTTCCAGATTAGAAATGCACTGTCTGATACATTTGCATTTCCCTATAGGTAATATATGGCTTCCCTCTGGAAGCTTTAAAGTTTTTCTTTGTGTTTAGACATCAGAACTTTAATTGTGTTGTATCATCTGGATTTCTTTGGGTTTTTCCTATTTAGGTGTTCACCCAGCTTCTTGAATCTTAAGATTTATGCCTTTCACCAGCTTTGGGAATTTCCAGTAATTATTTCTTCAGATAATTTTACAGTTCTGCCCTTATACTTCTCTATTTATTGGACATCAATGATAGACCAAGAGAAATGCTATCAATTTTGTTGCTCTTGTACCCCTGGCATCTGTGAGGCTTCGTTCTGTTTTCTTGGTCTGTTTCTCAGATTGGTCATATTGAGTACATTCTACTGATCTCTTCCCAAGGGACTTGGTTTTATCCTGTGTCATCTCCACTGTACCTTCCAGTGAGTGTGATTTTTAAAAAACTAAGGAAGTCATTGTGTTCTTCAGCTGTATTGTTTCCATTTTCTTCTTTTTTCAGCTTCATTTGCTTTGCTGAGATTTTCGATTGTTTCCTTAAAATTACTTATAATTTTTTCTTGAAACAACTTTAAATTCTTGACAGATAATTCCAACAGCATAATTCATCTTGATGTTGGTATCTATTGGTAGTGTTTGCTCATTTATTTGTGGTTTGTAGGCTCTTTTCATGGTAAGTGATTTCTTATTTCTGAGTCTCCTTTTATAAATTATCTCTCTTTCTTTTTTTTAAAGAGAGAGGGACAGTAAAGAGAGAGAGAGTGAGACAGAGAGAATCAATTTTTATTTAGTTTTTCACATGGCCTTTGTTATTACGACACTTTATTGTATACGTGGTGCTGGGGTTCAAACTCGTGAACTCGTGCTTGCCAGGCAAGTGCCTTAACCACCAAGCCACCACTCCAGCCCCCCGTTCTCTCTTCCTTTCTTTTCCATTTTTCTTTCTTTTATCTTTTTTTCTTTCTTTCCTCTGTACTTGGAATGACTACACACCATTTGACTATATCAATATCTGCCTAAGTTTTCTAAATCAAAGTTAATTTAATTTTTGATCCATTGTAATAGATGTATTTAAGTTTATATTTTTATAACATTTGTGATTAGATATAGGTCTATTAGAAAAATAATAAAATTATGCCATTCATTATGGAACTTTAATGTTGGTGAACACTATTATCCTCTGTGATATAGTGCCTACTATCTATTTTATTGCTTTA
Organism: Aplodontia rufa; assembly: GCA_004027875.1. Classification (NCBI taxonomy): domain Eukaryota; kingdom Metazoa; phylum Chordata; class Mammalia; order Rodentia; family Aplodontiidae; genus Aplodontia; species Aplodontia rufa. The sequence continues at coordinate 131,464 of PVKS010001229.1, forward strand.
TAAAAAATTAAATGGTTTCTTGTACAGTGCTAAATATAGTGTATACTCAAAAGGCATCTATTATTATTTGTGCTCTTTGAAAGTAATAATGACATCCTCTCATAGAAATTTTTTAAAATTCTTTGTCTGGAGACCAATTTAATTTGGTCACAGTGATATTTGAATAATAGAAGTAGTCTTTACAATAAAGAGTTTTAAAAGACCTAGTGAATGTTTTCTTAATTCTAAAGCACCTTGTATGAACCACAAGACACAACAGGAGAAAAACTGGCCTAGAAAAATCTCTAATTATCACATATGCATCTCATAAAATCAGCAGTGAAAAAGAAAAAGAAATGACTGAAATATGGCCATAATTTGATAATTATTGAAGCTAAATGATATGGAAATGCACTTCATTATAATATTCTCTGTACTCCTGTGATCATTTCCATAACAATAAAATAAATACTCAAATATTATGCAATCCTGGTAAATTAAAACATAGGCATTTTTGCATGGTTGGGTTTTTTCTAGAGCCACATATCTCAATTGTTGGAAATAATTAGTTCACAGGTAGCCAACTCAAATTGTATAAGGGCTTTTCAGGAACTAGAAGTGAGAAACTCAGGCCAGATTTGGGCAAATTGGAGAAGGCTGGCTTCATCTAGGTTGTGTAAATTCTGTTTGGTGTTTGTGATTGTTTCACCAAGAAATGCAGACTTAGGTTGCCAGATCTTTTGATTTTTTAAGAGAAGCTTTAAATTTATATTTTTACCTAAATCTCTTAATTGTAGATAGATAGATAGGATGTGGTGTCTTCCAAAAGCTCCTGTTAATACAAAAATATATGGAGGTGAAATGATTAGTTTATAAGAACTGTAACCTTATGAGTCCATTCTAGTTTGAATGAACTAACTGGGTGGTAACTCTTGGCAGGTGGGGCGTGGCTGGAGGAGGTGGGTCACTGGATGTGTTTCCTGGAAGGGAGCATTTTCCTTATGTCCCCTGCCCTTCTCTCTCTGTTTCCTGACTACTCTAGGAGTTGAATAACTTTCTTCCTCTGGGTCCTGACACAGGGATGTGGTGCTCTATCTGAGGACTGAAGCATTGAATTCAGCCATCTATAGGCTGAGACCTCTGATACTGTGAGCCCCCCAAAATTTTTTTCCATCTTTAAGTTGTTTTTGTCAGGTATTTTGATCTCAGTGATGCAAAAGTTGACCAACGAAGAGACTGGTACTGAGAAATGGAGTCATCGTTGTAACTAATCTGACCATGTGGTTAAGAAGTCTTTACAGCTGGTTTGTGGAGGTAGGAATTTTGAAAAGTTTATAAATACAGGATGGATGGACTAGAGTGGTGGCTCAACAGATGGAGCACTTGCCTGGCATGTGCAAGGACCTGGGTTCAAACCCAGCACCACATATACAACTAAGTACTGGAAATAAAGATCAGACCAAAAAAATAAATAAAATTGATTCTCTCTCTGTCTCTCTCTCTCTCTCTCTCTCACTCTTCTCCTCTTTCTCTCTTAAAAAAAGAAATAGAGATGCAGGATGGAAAATCTTTAGAATGCTGTAAGCAGAACTTAATAAGTGATTCTATTGGAAGTCCAAAAACCCGAATGCCAATTGGACTGTGGGCTGTGCTCATGAGGTTTTAGAGGGAAATGAGAACTCTGGTGGAAATTGGACTAGAGGTCACTCCTGTTATTTTCTGGCAAAGAACTTGATTACATTTTACCTCATGTCCTGAAACTTTATATCAGTCTGAATTTAAAAGTGATGGACTAATTGATCTTTTGTTGGAAATTTTAAAACTGCACAGCATTAAGTTAGTGGCGTGGATATTGCTGGCAGCTTTTAATCAGATTTACTCTGAAAATTGGGAGCAGAATGAGATTTAAAATATTTTAACAACTTGCAGTTTGACCAGGAAAGTGCTTGTACAGCTGGACACTAGGAAGTTGTGCACATTGAAGAGACTGCAGTCCCCAAAGGTGCCAAACCACATGTTACAAGAACAAGTTATGTCCGGAACCTATCTAGTAATGTATGAAATTAGAAAAGTTTCTATTTTACCAGTTGCCCAGATAGGGCTGCTAAGAAGCATAGTCTTGGTGGCTCATAAATAATAGAAACTTATTTCTCACAGTTATGGGTGCTAGAAGACTAAAATCAGGGTGAGGACCCTTTTCTAGATTGCAGTCTACTGACTTCTCATTGTTTTCTCCCTTGGAAAGAAAGAGCTGAGAGAGTTTTCTGGGATTCCTTTTGTAAGGGCACTAATCCCACTAAGGAGAGTCCGTTTGTCATAACTAATCACCTCCCAAATGCCCCAACTCTCAGTACTGCTGCTGCTTTGTAGGTCAGGATTTAGATATTTGAAATTGGGAATACTCAAGTATTTAATCCACAACACTAATAAAGAAATAAGATCTCAGAGCTGGAGCAGTGGCCCAGTGGTTTTGGTACTTGCCTTGCATGCACCAAGATGTGGGTTTGAATCCAAGCACCGGGTACACAACAAAGTGTCTGAGCAATGAAAGCCAAATGAAAAACTAAATAAAATTGATTCGTTCTTTCTCTCTCCCTCTCACTGTCCATCTCTCTTTAAAAAAAGAAAGAAAGAAAGAAAGAAGAGCACAGAAAACTGCCACATTGTCAATGTTATGTTGATAAGAGTATAAAGGGTAAAGTGCTTTGGATGTCCTGTTGAATGCTAGGTATCTAACACACACACGCGCACACACACGCGCACACACACACACACACACGCCCGCGCGTGCATTCTCTTGGACTATGCAGGTCTATTTCTAGGAATCTATTTTAAAGAAAGTCTTACTTTTAGGTACAGTAGAAACATGCATAATAAGAATGTTTATAGTATAGTTCAGTGTTGTTTATAGTAACAAAAATGAAGATGTCTTATGTACTTGCTAAGCAGGAGAGGAATTCAACAAATATAGTGAATCCAAATTATGTAATACTGGATAACAGCTGAAAAAGTGTGGAAGATCTATATTTACTTATAAGAAATATCCAAAATATATAGCTATTAAGAATAATACTGGAATAATGGGGTATGTTACAATTGTTTTTATGAAGTTCTTCTATATGTATGCATGTTTGTTTTTTAGCAGGAAAACTGGGAATACATACAACAGAATTTTAACTTCTGTTATCATTTTTTTTAAGAGAGAGGGACAGTGAGAGAAAGAGAAAAAGACAGAATCAATTTTTAATAAATTTTTCATGTGGCTTTCATTGCTCGGACACTTGGTTGTGTATGTGGTGCTGGGGCTTGAACCCATGTACTTGTGTATGGCAGGCAAGTGCCGTAACCACCAAGCCACCACTCCAGCCCCACTTATGTTGTCTTTTGATGAGAACTTGGAATAGATGATTGAGATAGGGCTTTGACATTTTGCAATTATTGCTCAAATCTTTTCCAATAAATATATATATTCATTAATTGTTATATGAATAAAAGGAATAGTAGAAACATAACAAAAAATGAAGCCAGTAAAATGTTGTTATTATAGTGACTAAAGATAGTAACTTAAAAATATATCATTATCTATTAGCTAAAAAGAGTAATTAAACTGATGGGGAAGTTATGCTGTTAAATGCAGAGTTCTATAGAGATAAGTAAACTATTGATATAGTTTTTATCAATAAACTTAGAGACTAATTTAAAATATGAACACTTTTTTCAGACTATATGGGTTCAAATCTAAGATAGCTTTGTATCATTGGAGCAGATTTATATGTATGGTAACTCTTTAATTGTAGATAATAGACATAGAATGTTTAGTAAACTCTCTACTTCGAGTAAATTCTCTAAAAATATTATCTAGTATTGATATTGGAGATTAAAGTTAGAAAATTTAATAAAGAAGATAGTTCAACCATCTTCCGTAAATTCTGGAGTTATTTTATTTATAATTTAAGTACATTTTAAGATTATAATTATTTAGTCATATTAATTATATAAATGTCTTTCACTGTAATATTTCCATACATGCACATATTCACCTATATTTTAATGGTATATTTAATCAGATATTCATGTTAGTTTTGTAGTGGGTTAGCAATGATGCATAGATACTCGCTTTGGGAAATTTATATATTTCCCTCCAAACATATACACACTCTGGTACATTTGCATTCGATAGTTCTATACACTGCAAGCAAATTATGGTAGTGAAATATAGTCTAACTATGAGACTTTGACACACCAAATTTAGTTAGTTACTTCTAGGCATTTTTATGATCATGCAGGATTATAATATTATCTCTAATAATGCAGAGCTAGAGAGAAAGCACTGGTTGGTCATTGAAATCAATACTTATTATTTATCTCTCTTACCATGTCAACCTTCCATGGATTCCGGGGACCCCCAAATTGAAATATGAGCTACATCACCTATTCCAATAAATATTAAGAACAATGTTCAAGAATGTAATTTGCAAGGCAATATTTCTACCACCCCAGATGAAAGGTGTCTGTTGAAATGCCATTCTGGCTGAAGATTATCAAATCCTCCAAATCTATTTTTGATTCAGAAAAGATAACATCACAAATAACAATAGATAGTGAAAAAAAAGTTGATAGAGACTTCAGAGTAGAGTTACAACTCTTGGGCAATAATTTAAAAGACTCTTAATAACTGAAATTCACTAAAATCTAATTATTTTTATTTGTACAGAATATTTATGGAAATACACTTTTTCCCAAATTAGTGTTTGCCAAAATCACCTGATTAGCTAAAAAAGTCTGTTACTGTCACCATTTCTGTGTTATTAACATAAAGAAATGTATGTATGTTAACATTTTATTTCCTCTACTGCAGTCTCCTCAGTCATTTTCAAATCTTTTCTAAATTGAGAAATTTAGGATCTTTTAATGAGCTCATGTTTGGAAGTAGGAAATCACCAGTCCCTCCCCAAATACTTTATTTTGGTGAATTTATTTACTTTTATTTTTTTCAGGACACAGAAGAAATTTCAAATGCATGTCATTGGAAAAGCACAGATTCAAAATAAAATATTTGCTAATCTATTATTTTCGTCTACTCAGTAGTTTCTCATTGAGAAAACTGCTACACAGAAACACATAATATGTATTGATTATATGTTAAGCATATTCAAGCTAATTTTTAAATTTTTTTATATTGAATTTAGTTTCCATATTTTTTAGTTGCTTGAAATCTTGGTAAATTTGCAATATTGAGGGATTTATGTCTTTTTAAATTTCTTATTCTATCAAAGCAACAAATTTTTAAGAAAGATATTGTATAACGTCAATGAAAAATCAGTAATTCAGTATTTTGTTTTATATTTGTTACAAGTATCCACTTAGAAACATTGTAATTTTTGTAATTTGCTGCACTGTGTTACAGTTTCTAATACATTATCTTAATTATACTCAGCATTTCATCCATATTTGATGAATGATTATGATTGTACACTGCAGTACACTGAAGTTGGTTTTTGCTATTGTTAATTTTTCTAAACTTTTTATAATAGATAACAATTGCCAAAATGTTATTCCATTGGTTGAGAAAAAGGAATTGACCCTTTGTTCTGCTAGACTCTGTCATCTTTTATACAAATACCTTTCACAGAATCTAAATAAAGGACTAACATTTTCACGAAAATTCACAGAAATTCTGCATTGTGAAAAATGAATTATTTTCAAGGCAGAAAATGAGATTGAATGGTAAAGTCAAGGATCTCTAACTTTTGAGTTCATTATGGCATCTCAGAACTATCTGGTAAAATGCCTTAACTGCCCGGACAGTGAAGGAGTCCGTCATATAACTTACTTATAAGGCCTGGGCCACGGAGAGCTTTATAAATGAAAACGAACACAGATGATGACTGTTGGAAGTCAGAGCTATGCACGGAGCATCTGTATAATGTGCTCTGTGTGGTTGGCATTGCTAAACAGACAAGCTGTCACATTCTGTACCGGCTGAATATTCTAGGACTCTTCCTCTGTCAACCAAGGTAGAGGACATGGCAGTAGTCAAACCTTAAGGTGACAAAAACCTGAAGTCGTGTTGTGAGCCCTGTATTTTAGAGGGGAATTTACAACTGCAGGTAAGGAGAAACATCTCTTGCCATGGCACCTATATCTTAATCCCAATGCATCCGTGGACGGAGAACATCACTATTAAAATGAAGGCATATTCTGTAATGGCAGGGACTATACTTGGTAAACCTAGATCTTAAAAAACAAATAAATACAAATCTTCCACAAAGTGGCATAACAAATATATCCAAGTAAAACAAGTCATGTAATGGTAGAAAAGAGTAATACTGTGAAATTCAACAAAGAATATTACCATGAATTTATTAATAATCTATATTTTAACAAAAAAGACAATTATATACTTATTTATTTAGAAAAATATATTTTATTGCTAATTATAAAAAAGAACAAGTTATCTACTTTAAATTTTGATAAATATTCTCCTCATAAGCAAAGAAAGCCTTTTAAAATGGAATGTATATGGTTTGAGACAACCTATTAATTATGGCTATTTGGTGCCACCTAGTGGTCAAGACCTTTTAAAATCACTTTATGTTACCCCTGCTTTAACAAAATTCATAAGGAAATATAATTCATAAATGACTGAATTATCACCAAAAGAGGCAAAAGATAAAATTTATTTATGCTCATCATCCACAAAGGTTGTCTCTTGTACTCAACACTGAAGTGACAACCGATGTGACTGATACAGAATGTTTTATGGCTAAAAGAGCTGGTTTGAGATTGACAGGTTTTTATTCTATTTTTACTTTTTTATTAGTTGATTGGCTTCTAAAGTCAAGGATACAGAAATAGTGATTTTACATTAGATATGATTAAAGATCTCATAATTTATTAATTATGAAATTATCAATACAGTAAATTACAATAAAATTAGGTAAGGAAGAGTGGAAATAACATGCATATTATAGCATAAAGAAGATTTTTAGGAAAGCCAGATTTTCTCCTCAAATTTGGAAATAATGTGCATTTCAAATTTAGTGGGCCGTGTCATCATAGCTACCTGATCAAGTTTTTTTTCTTTCTTTTTCATTTCTTTCTTTCTTTTTTCCTCAGCTATTTCATTTCTTTCTTTCTTTTTTCTTCAACTAGTTTTCAGAATGAACAGATGAACAAGAAATTAGCCATCTCTAGAGTACAGATGATTAGACCTGAGTGGTCACTGGGAAGAATTTGAAATAGTCTGATTCTGATCTTTTGGGATGAGGCATTGAAAGGCTAAATCAGAGGAAGAATGCTAAGTGTTTAACATGAAAGAAAGGTGCACTGGTAGCTCTGTTCTGTCTTCTGTGCACAAGCCCTTTACTTTTTCTTTTTGTGATGTTGTCTTCGAATGACTTTGAGTTTTCTCCTGTATTCCCTTTCCCTTCCTCCCACTAAGGAAGTAGCTTCCCCTGCTCATTTCTTCATAGAAGTGCTGAGTGTAGACTGTGCAAGGCACACTGCTGCTCCTACCCTGGATTTCCAAAAGCCCTAAGCTGGCTATTTGTAGGATCAGAGGCACTCAGCACAAACCCATGTCTTAGAGAAATCAGAGGGAGAAAGACTTTCTTACATCCAGAAAACCATACCTACTTGGAAGTTGAGACGGTTTTAGGATTAGCGAGTGAAGTTATGTCCTGCTCTGTAAAGCATTGCTGGGGACTGGGATGGGGTGGGATGGATAGACTACCAGGAAAATGGCCATATGTTCAGGCAGTGGGGACCATGCACAACCACAGAAAGGTTTCCTGTCACCTAGGGAATTCGGATGCGCAGGACTACCTGGCCAGGCAAAGTGATCTGTACTGATGATCAAGGCCAAATGAAGCTTTTCCTCTATCCTTGATCCTGTGTAAGACCCTAGAACTGTGACCCCACCTGAGGCGGTTCCAGAAAGGGCTGAGGTTGTCTTCAAGAGTGAAGCAGGATGGGGTTTAGGAACCAGAAAGGAAGTTGTCATACAGAAGAGCAGTTCTTGAACTCCTCAGTGCTTGGACTGAGACTCTACTATAAAATTCTAAAACAGAAAGTATTTCACTGCTGTTTCATACGACCACTATTTACATTAATTTTACTTTAAAATAGCTATTATTCCTTACTTTTGGGATATCTCTCAAAACTGACTGCTTTAGCATATACCAAGTGCTTATTAAAACAAATGTAGATGCGCTCTTTCCCCAGAGTTGGGCTCAGAGGAAACTTTTGATGTGAGTGCCCCAGATTCTTCTGATTTGCAACCAGCTTGGAAACAATATGTCAGCTGAATATAGCTGTTAAAATCACTGCATGCTTAAGTCAATCTTATTATTTAAATCTCTTTTGGTTAGCCGTAGTTCATTTAGAGACCCTTTGATATGGGACAGAAAAATTTTTTTCCAGTAAATTTACTTTAAAATCACTGTGTAGGAGGATGCATCATAACCAATATTTTAAAATAACTATTATATGGTTCCTTAGTCCATGTAATATTCACAGGCTTCCTGACATAAAATGTTTTTGAATCACAGAAACACTTCTTGAAATATCTAAACAGAATAGATGTCAATTTCTTTCCAGTCATAAGATTTTTCCTTTTAATCGATCACTGACTTTTTCCCAACATTAGGATTGGAGGAACAGGAAAGACGGACTGTTTTCAGCATCTTCAGCCCATCCTAGCACTTCTCTTTCAGAGTTGTGGATTGCTGTGTGCAAAAGATTTCAGGGTACTGCTGGATCTCAAATATCTTTGGTGGACTGCAATGGTGACTCAGCGGTTGGAGTGCTTGTCAGGCATGTGTGAGGACCTACCTGGGTTTGAACCCCAGTATCACATATACAACTAAGTGTCAGAGAAACAAAGACCAGATGAAAAACAAAATAAAACTGATTCTTTCTCTCTCTCATTCCCTCTATCTCTCCCTTAAAAAATTAAAAAATACTATATTTGGTACCACAGTGTCAACATACTTAAGTTAATTTTTCATTATAAATTACTACTTTAAGAAAAATTATTTTTGACCAGACAGTGTAAGTTAGGAAGAGAGTAGATAGTTTGACCTGTTCTACTCCCCACAATTCACTCAGCGGTGGAGATGATTTATTTGAGCAGACTGATTAATAAGCTTGTGGAACGTAAGGTAAAAATGGCACATAAGAATACGCTTGGGAATACAGTATAGGGGGTGGGTCCTGACCCAAGTCAATGTGCTGGGCAGGGTAGGAGTTAGTCCTGCCAGTGATCTCAGAATAGATCTCTCTGCCCCTGACAGATCAGGCAAATGAGGCTGACTTAGGCAGGATATGGGTGATATATGGTCACAGAACTAAACCTAGGCTTTGAAATCTTTGCTTCTAATGACAGGGACTGGGTCTCCTCAAGCTTGTTTTTGGAATACATAGAAAATACCTGCTGTGGTCTGAATGCTGGTGTTCCCCAGTTTCACATGTTGAAACCTAACCTTCCATGCAATAGTATTAAGAAGTAGGACTTTGGGGAGTGATTAACTCATGAGGGCTCATGGATGGGATTACTGGAGGATCATGGGAGATGCCTTGTCCCCTCTGCCATGTGAGGACTCAGCAGACATCAGGATCTGTTGTTCCTTGACCTTGGACATTTTAGCTTCCAGAACCGAAAGAAATAAATTTCTATTATTTGTAAATCACCTGGTCTAACATGTTTTGCTATAGCTGTGAGAATGGACTGACAGTGGCCTAGGAAACACGCTAGATGAAATTGAGTGCAGAAATCCCCAGAAGAGCTCATCTCCCTGTGCCCAAGGTAAATAGAAAGCACTGATAGTATGGGACTCTGCCTGTGGCTTCCAGTGCTGCTTAGACAGCAGCCTTTGCTTGATTTCTGTTTTTAAACAGAAGAGAGAGAGAGAGAGAGAAAGCAAGAATCAATTTTATTTATTTTTTCCATTTGGCCTTTGATTCTTTGACACTTAGTTGTGTATGTAGTGCTGGGGTTTGAACCTGAGTCCTCAAGAATGCCAGGCAAGAGCTCCAACTGCTGAGCCACTGCTCCAGCCCTTTGCTTGATTTTATATGGCCATTCAGTTCAAGTTTACATCATTTTATTGAGAATATAAGCAGTACCTAGTCACTTGAGACACAAAGATGAAACACCCAGTTTCTGTCCTCAAAGTAAGCATGAATAAAAACTATAATGTTTAGCTTCATGTGTACCTGACTGGAGTGATGCACAGGGTAAGCTGTATTCAGGGCACGGAGCCAAGTTGAGAAGTTCTGGGAAGTTCCTTGGAGGAAATGGTGAACAGAGTTGAGTTTTGGAATCGTTCCAAGTAAAGAATACTATAGGAGACCACACAAAGCAAAGGGGTAAGAATGTGATGTCACACCGCGTAAGTGAGGAACACACTCAGGCAAATGCAGATGATGAATGACCGGGCTCAAGACACTGGCAAAAGACTAGAGAAGATAGCTCTGAGAAAATTTCAAATGGCACAATTGGCATGCATGGTTGGTAGGATGTGGTGGGAAAGAAAAAACTCTCAAGATGTCTCATGAATCTGGCTTCACTGATTGGATAGAAGATGCTCTTGTTTTTACAGAAATTGCATGAAGATGAGGGAAATTTAAAACAGTGATAGTAAGACAGAATGAATGGCATTTGAAATGTCTATAGGACATTTACTTGGTTACCAAAGCAAGCAATTTGATATGTAGATCTAAAGTTCCAAACGGATGTCAAAGCTTCAGATGCACATTTGGTAAGCATATAGGTGGCAGTTAAGAACACAGGGAAGTGCTCAGAAAGGTTTGGAATGAGAATAGCAGTGAGTGAATTAGGATTAGCTAATTTATTAGAGAATGGCTGTATGGTAAGAGGTCACAGAGCTCACAAGCCTTGGATTTGGGCTTTCTCTGTACTCACAGTTGTCTGCTTTATGTTCATAGAACTTGGCTTTAAGGATCCTCAGATACCCTCTTGCTGCTCCTGTTCCTTATAGAACTGTTAGCTGAATCTGTGATTCTTTGTTTGACTCCATAGACATTTAAGTCTTTACTTATCAAACCATCAGCTTCAATCTAGTAACAAGCTAGACTTGTATAGTCTGCTCCTTGGCTTCATGGGGAAGTATAGGAAATACTGCTGGTAGAGTAAACTTTATTTCCCCCCCCATTAAATGAGCTATAGAAGATGAGAGATAAATTAGGGTTGTTCTAATTAGGGTAGAATGTATGTCCTAGACCGCTCTCATTCAAATCTGCTCTTAATCTTGTAGGAGTCCTTTAGACATTTCCTTAGGGCCCTGGGGCTTTAGAAACACCCTCGGTCACTGTTGCATTTTGGTAGCATGTGCTTTATGAAAGCAAGGTTTAAGCCCTGATTCTATGGCTCACTGGCTATTGTCTTTGGACAGATTTCTTAGCCTTTCTGAGCCTTATATTCATTCCTCAGCTATAAAATATAATTACTTCATTGGCTTGTTAACATCAGATGAGATAATGTGTCAATGCCAGGAACAAAGGGCATGGGAGTCTCAATAAATGTTAATTGTCTTGCTTTCACCATATCTAGGACTTGATGGACAATTTATGAAATAAAAATAAAATCATAGAGTCTTATGATGGGAAGGGGTTGAGAGCCAGTTAGTCTAACTTCCCTAGGGAGCTCCTTTCAAAATATCCACATCAGATGGTCATTTAGTAGATGCGTAGTGACTGCTTAGACTGTGTGTGTGTGTGTGTGTGTGTGTGTGTGTGTATATACACGTGGGAGTTAATAGATTCAGTTCCACTAATATACATCTCAAACTGACTAAAAAATCAGATCCATTATTCTAAAATGCACTATTTAGAACAACACATATTATGTAGTCATTCAAGTTTTAATGGTAATCATTCAAGTTTTAAAGCTAGATTACCAAGTGTTTTATAAATTATGATCTTTTGGTTAAAAGACATGTGAACATACAAGCATGTGTATGAGTATAAGGACTCATGTGGAGAGATTTATATAAAATTCAATACTGGTTAAGCATGTATTGGTATTATGGAAACATTTCTTTCTTTCTTTTTAACAAAAGATTCTTTATTAAATAGTTTTTTGTCCTCCAATAAGCACGTTCCTTCTTAGATATTTTTTTAAGCTCTGGATCCTTATAAGAATTTTTAAAAATAGAGAATGTTTTCTACATTTTATACATGTATGTACACACATAGATGCCTACAACGAACCCCACATCTGTACCCCACACCCAGAACTCACCAGGATGAAATGATTTCTTTCTTCTTCTTCTTTTTTAATTAGTTCAGCATGTTCTTACATATTGGAGAGATTTGTTGCTGCAAATTCATGTATGCATACATAATGAAAAAGTAACTTTAACCCAATCCTTATCCAGTTTCTCCCTGCCTTAACCCACTCCCTGCTCCTGTGTCTCCACTGAAGTTCCCCTCTATTGCATATATAAATGTCCATATACCTGTATTTTGATTTTTTTAATTTTCAAGATTTGAATGCCTACTAGAGTATTATTTGGCTTCTGAGGGGAGTCAAGTACTCCATACAGAATTAATAACCCTCTTTTTCCTTCCCTCTCTTCCTTCCTCTCACCTGTACCCCCTCTCCCCACCTTCATAGCTATAGTTCCCTCAGATTATGTGATACTTCAAATTTAGTGTGTCTAGTAAATAAACTTGTCTAAATTTCACCCTATCCTTGGTTTTATGCTAGCTTATGTAAATGAGAGAAAACATTTGACCTTTAAGTATCTTGGTTTGGCTTATTTTACTTAGCATGATTTTTTTCCATTTCCATCCATTTACCTGAAAAAGCCATGATATTATTCTTTCTAATAACTGAGTAGAACTCCGTTTTTTGTATATATATAAACACATGTCAAAATTTTTGGATCCATTCATCAGTGAGGGGCATCGTGGTTGATTCCGTAATTTAAAAATATAAATTGAGTGCTATCAACATGGATGTAGCTGTGTCTTTGTCATATGCTGATTCTAGCTCTTCTGGGAAAATACCCAGGAATGGTATAGTTGGGTGGTTCCATCCTAGTGTTTTGAGGAGTCTCCGCACTGCTTTCCAGCGTGTCTGTACCTGTCTGCAGTTCCATCAATAGTGTGTTAGTGCTCCTTTTTTTCCACAACTTCTTCGGCGTCTGTTATTGTTTATATTCTTTGTCTTTGCCATTCTGACTGGAGTGAGGTGAAATCTTAATGTTGTTTTAATTTGTATTTCTCTGATTGCTAGTGATGAAGGGAAGTTTCTTATATATTTATTGGCTTTTAGAACTTCTGCTGTTTATAAGTTTCTGTTTAGTTCCATGGTCCATATATTGATTGGATTGTTTGTGCTTTTGGTATTAAGTAGTTTGATTTCTTTGTATATTCTGTATACCAGACCCCTGTCCGAGGTGTAGCAGGCCATGATTTTCTCCCATTCTGTAGGTTCTTTCTTGATGCTCTTGACTAACTTCTTGGCTATGCAGGAACTTCTTAGTTTAATAGCATCCCTCTCACTGATTCTGGGTTTTAATTCTTTCACTATGGGAGTCTTGTTAAGAAAGTATGTGCCTACACTGGTGTGGTGGAATGTTGATCCTATTTTTTCTTCTAACAGTTCTAATATTGCTGGTTTAATTCCTAAATCTTTGATCCTTTTTTTTTTTAAAGAGAGAGGGACAGTGAGAGAGAGAGAGAGAGAACTTTTATTTAGTTTTTCATGTGGCTTCGTTGTACCAACACTTCATTGTGTATGTGGTGCTGGGGTTTGAACCCGAGTACTTGCCCATGCCGGCCAAGCGCCATAACCTCCAAGCCACCGCTCCAGCCCCATCTTTGATCCATTTTGATTTGATTTCTATGCAGAGTGAGATATAAGGATCTAATTTCAATTTTCTGCATATAGCTGTCCAGTTTATCCAGTACCATTTGTTGAACAGGCTATCTTTCCTCCAAGCTGTACCTTTGCCCCCTTTGTTGAATAGCAAAAGGTTAAAGATCTGTGGGTTAATCTCAGTGTCTTCTATTCTATTCCATTGGTCTTCCTGCCTATTCTGATACGAGTAGAGTATCACACTGTTTTTGTTATTACAGCTCCATAGCATAATATCAGGTCAGGTATTGTGATATCTCCTGCTGCTGATTTTTTTTTAAACTTAGTAATGCTTTGGCTGTTCTGGGTTGCTTGTTGTTCCAAATGAATTTGAGAATTAATTTTTTCTACATCTGTGAAGAATGCCATTGGTATTTTGATGGGGATTGCACTTGTGATGGTGATTATCAGAGGCTCATTGGGTATGGTGCAGCAAACATTTGACTCAGATCTTCCATTTCTTCTTCTTCCCTCTACACCTTTTGTTTTGATCTTTTTTAGTCTAAATACTCCAGGTCCCTCAGCTCTGTCATTTTAAACATTACTTGTATTCTTCCTATCATTGTTGTCATTACTGAATGCTCCACTGTTAATTTTCTAATTAACATGAAGTATCTATACTTGTGCATAACATTCAGGTGTAATCTGAAAAGCACATAATATAGTTTATTACCTTTCTTGATTAGGACATTATATGCTTATTAAATCAAGACATAATACTTTTATTAAATATGCATGCATTTTAACACATAATGGAATGTGTAAAATTTTGTATCCTGAGCTCTACAGCTCATATGAAGTTATTGATAATGCACTAACATTTTTATGTTATCCTACATTATTTTTATCATCAGGATTGCAAAATATTGTGTTGTGTGGATATGATGTCTTTCACTGGACACTTGGAGTATTTTTATATTTTGCTGCAATGACAAATAGCACTATTGTAAACACCTTTTTGTGTGTATTTTTATAGTTTTTGAGAAATAGTTTTGCAGATATTTCTATGGTAAAATCGATGCTTTCAATGTAGGAATGGTTCAAAAGAAGCAAAAAGCACTCCTTTCCCCTCCACGTAGTTATTTGGGTTTGAGTACATATTTAACTTATGGTCATCTATTGTTGTTGAACTCCCAGTTACTATTCACTTCAAAATTCACATGCACACCAAGCAAGAGCTTTAGGTTTGTCGCGCAGGCTGCATGGATTCATGTTACTATACTGTTCTGTCTACATTTTCTCTTATTTTGCAATACCAACTAGCTTATTTCTTTCAGGTCAGAATTAAGTAGCAGTTCCACTTTTTGCTTCTACTACCTTCTGAGAGATGAAATTGTCTGTGAGACAAGTCAAGAATTTGTCTGATGCTCAGCTTTTTAGTATAATGAGATTTCTAGCAGATGTCTTTATAGTGGAAGTGCCCCATTAATGTTATATTTTTTCTCTGTGACAGATTTTTAATCTGCGGTAGGAAAGCAATGCCCGTATCTTTTGTCAGGCTGGGCATCTCTTATAAGCTCTTACACTGCTCTCCTTTAGTTTTCTCTCTTCAAGCAGCTTTCATCTTTACCCATCTGTAGATTGCCATATGGAAGCTATCCTTGTTAAAAACAAACGTCAACATTTTTAAAATAGAGAAAAACTACTCATATTTAGGCATAATTTTAGAGGCCATATATATCAATTATAGAAATCCTAGAAAATGTTGAAAAGTATAAAGAAGGAACCCCAAAATAACCCATAATCCCACAATTTTAAAGCTATTATCTGTTAACGTTTTGTCATCTGCTCCTACATTTCTGTGTGCCTGTGTGTGTGTGTGTGTGTATGTGTGTGTGTGTGTATGTGTGTGTGTGCGTGCGCACACGTGTGTGTGTGTGTGGTGCCGGTGTACATGTGTGTGCGTTAGATATGGCTGGAATAGAACTGCACGTGCAACCTTTACCTCAAAATTATTTCAGTGTTTTATTATTACAATTTTTTAAAAGAAACTAAAAACTTGGAAAAAAGGTTCATATAGTGCTTGCAAAGTTCATCCCTGGAGTCAATCTACGACTAATTTCATCATGAGCTTGTATTTTACACCTTTGTTCTATTTGTCCCTAATAAACTAATTCTTCTGCAGACATCTGTGGGTGTGAGTATGTGCACCCCTGGGGTGATCTTCCCCAGAAGGTTCTTAGATGTGGAATGACCTGGAGGACAGTTCATGCCGCCTTACCGAGTCTGTGGAGTCTGTGTGTTCCTGCACCTTCACCAACACTGAGCCTTTGCAAACTTGCTAATTTTATAGGAGACACCAATGACTAACAGTCTTAGTAATCATTGAATTCTTAGAATAAACTATTCTGTCTCTTAGGATGTTTTCATTATTCGTAATTTGAGATCTTTAATTTTGTTACTTTTTTTTAAAATTTAAGTTCTGCATGGTGGTACCACACCTGTAATCCCAGAGGCTTGGGAGGTTAAGGCAAGAGGATTGCAAGTTTAAAGCCACCAGCCTCAGCAATTTAGCAATGTCCCTAAGCAATTTAAGGAGACACTCTCTAGAAATTTAAACAAAAACAAAAACAAAACAAAAGGCTGTGGTGGAGGGTGGGGATGTGACTCAGTGATCAAGCACTCTGGGGTTCAATACCTGGTACCAAAAAAAAAAGAGAGAGAGAGAGAGAGAAAATTGAGATTTCACTTATTACTCCCATGTAGCAACTAGGAACCAGCTATATCTTAGCTACATCTTTTTTTATTCATCTATTTTCTTTTCAGTAAGGTAATTTAACTTTGTTTTTAACATTAATTCATAGGCATAGTTTTAAAAATCAAAGTGGATTATAAGGCTTGTTACCACCAACAGCAGTCTTCAACCCACCACTACCTTCCACCAATTTCATATTTCAGAGCCACTTTCAACTCGCTTAGCTGTGCCAATAGCTATGAATAAGTTGCTAAAATATTATTTAAAACATTTTAAATTCAGACATCATTGACTTGCTTTTATGTAATTACCTGTCTTATGCATTCCTCACCCTCATCAATACATCTTTCCATTCCACCTCTCAAATACCATGATGACAATTTTTAGTTAGAACCAGTAGTTGATGCTGTAATTAATATGGTTGCATAAGTTTTGCTCATTTTTGGTTACATTCTTGACCATTTATATTTCTCCTGCTTAGTTGTTAGCTTAGTTTCCCCTGTGTTCTTTGCCAGCTTGCTCTCAAATCATCTGGAGCTATAAATCTCTTGTCAGTCTGATCAATCACAACTGGAAGCATTTCCCCTTGTCTGGGTGGCATCTCTCATGGGACCTCCTGGCTTCCAGTGCTCACCGGGACTAGTCACTAGGCCTGAGGCACATATTCACCCAGAGCT
This sequence comes from Aplodontia rufa, assembly GCA_004027875.1. Lineage (NCBI taxonomy): Eukaryota > Metazoa > Chordata > Mammalia > Rodentia > Aplodontiidae > Aplodontia > Aplodontia rufa. The sequence continues at coordinate 148,703 of PVKS010001229.1, forward strand.
CCCTTTAACCCTCTCTGGCTTTGGATCACGTGCCTCATTTTTGAGTTACTCCCTTTAGCAGTTTCCTAGGGAAGGGTTTGCAGGACATAGAAATTTAAAATTTCCTCTTGTTTTTGATTAATAGTTGGGCTTTTTACACAACACTCTACTGGAAATAATACCCCCCTGCCCTGAGCAATTAAAAAAAAAATGCACCATTGCATTCTAGTTTCATTGCTATTTAGAAATTTGACATATTTCTATTTGTGACTTTCAAATTGGAACTGTGTCTCTCTGTAAACAAGCACTAAAATCTTAATTTTATCATATTTTTGGTGTGGTAAATCAGCCTTAGCCTGAGCTGTC